>JARYGA010037006.1:0-31516 GCA_030545235.1 Helianthus tuberosus
ATGATTCAAATAACGCTGCGATATATGTAATACCATACAAACATTTATATATAGGAAGTACCAGCGGCGTATCCACCATGCTTGTATCATATTACACACGCATCGTTACTTAATCACTTATTCAAACCACACCATCAAGATGTAAAATGTTCATGTCTAATGTAAATCATGTAATATGTATTCAATGTGATTTGTATAAATAAATGTAAGATTAAACAAATAACCTTATTGTAGCATATTAAAAGTATACTTTGGATTTGTAAGTAACATATTAAACTATGTTTTTGGTTTCATATATAACATATCAAAATATGCTTTAGATGTGATAAATAACATATTTAACTATGTTTTGGTTTCATAAATATATGTTGGTTTTGTACAATACCACACATGAGAGTATATTTAACTATACTTTTAATAGTGTGATTTAAGAATTCATTCAGACCTAGTGCATCAAAATACACCTTTGAGACTATAGGAATACCACAAAGGAAATCCCTATTTGGATGGAGCAACAAATTGGTTTCAGACATTCCATGACAACAGGAATGGGGTGTCAAATCCTATAGCGCTATATCATACTAACAATCGGTCTGGTGAACATAAAATAAGTACAATTCAACAATTTATTTTATGTTCTTTGAGAAATCAATTTTTAAACTATAATTAATCATTCAGTTTGTCATATGATAAGTAATAACATGTATAATCAATTATACTTTTGGAATCATGAAAATAACAGATAGGTACACATGCTTCACCCCAAAACAGTTTAGAAAACAGTAAAAGAGGGGAATAATGTACTCGCCTGATAATGCTTGGAGGTCTTGAACAACAACCAAACAAAGCTAGAGGGAGCACGGAAATCAGTCGGCAATCTAAAACTATATAAGTAAACCAGACATAAATCGGGAGATCGGATAGGATGAGGCTTGGTAAACCAAATGAGTATTGGAACTCATATGATATGGTTTAACAAGGCCTACATACTAAATTGAGACTAACCTAAATGCTTTCGACCCATCGCGACCCATTAAGGTAACTTATGCTACTTTAACGCGTCGTGCGCGTGAAACGCGTTCGGACCGTCTAACTAGCCCTATGACAAGTGTTATATGCCTAAACATGTTACATAATCAGTTATGTGACAAAGGTTTAGGTTACATATGCTTAATTACCAATTATACATGAAAAGGGTATTCTGGTAATTTACCTAAGGCATATAAACTACCTATCATACAACTACTCAAACGATGTGACCATAGGGTATAACCTCGGAAGGTTATTCCCTACTTACTATAGTCACCTAATGTGTTTGGTCGGATCCTAATGATCGACCAAACTGGGTCGGGTTCGAGGCATAAGCGATTTATTAGATCGCTTACCCTACGACCCTAGACAACGTGGTAATCAGTAGGCATAGTCCCAAGGGACTATGACCATCGTGATTACAATCACGTTGCGAAGTTCAAACGAACTTCGCATTGACCATTACTCTCAAAAAGCAGTAAAATAAGGAAAAGAACGAAAGAATACTTACGAAGGGTCCCCGAATGCTAATCCCGATCCAAGAACTCAGGTATGAAACAATGGTTTCAACTTAGAGCTCTCAAATCAGAATTCTTGTAAGAAATGAGGTTGGGGTGATGGGGTATTTATAGTTTTCGGGTAACCGTTAGGATCGTTTCATGGAAAACGTGCCATGATCCAAGGCGTACACTTGTCGGAAACTCATGGTGGCTAAAAACCATCCTTATCAGCTGATTAGGCAAGTGGTGAGTGTGTGGTTGTGGTTAAAACAGCTTCAAACAGCTGTTAATGCAGTTAATCTGGTCCAGAAGGCGGACGCGGCCCGCTTCAGGATCAGCCAAACATAATGCGGGCCGCCTGGCCCTTCTGATCTGCATACAACTTTCAAAAATGGCAGTTTCAGCCCCTGCACGTGTTTAAGGCCCTTTTCCGACACTTCTAAGGCCCGTAAAGCCAACTTTAAGGCCCTAAAATGTTGCCTAAACATTGTGGACATGAAACATGCTCAAAAATATGCCGGGTGATGGTTCGTTTGGTCGTACGAACGCGATGTTCGCTTAATTACGACGGAATGCGCATAAGCACGAAAAACGATCCAAATGACGAAACGAATGGATTTTTCTTATGGCGAACACTAAAATATAATATAGTCATGCTTACATAAATTTTTGGATGTCCGGATGTATTCAGAATGTAAGTTATGCGCGAAAATGCAAACTTGTGCACTTTTTGACACTTTTAGTCCCTGAGTGACCCAAAAGTTTATTTTAGCATACCGAACCCCTCAAAGCCTATTTCTAAGCTATGTGAAGGATATTTATGGTATGTTTAACTTATGGTCATGTTCCGGAATGTCTGTTACAGTTCAAATTGGCATACTTTCGCAGTTTGTCAAGTTTAGTCCCTGTAAGCGATATAACTTTGATTTCACCACATCAAACCTTCCAAAACTTATATCTAAGTTATGTAAAGGTTATTTAAGGTATGTTAAGCCTATTTCACTATTCCGGAGTGTTCGTTGGATTAAACTGGTTATATTTACGCATCAGAGCGCGTATAACCCTCCAGAACGCGATTTAAAGCTTAAAATCAAACAAGAGTTGATATGTGTAAAAGATACACAAGATTTTACAAATCCCAAGTATGAAATACAATATTTCATTGGTTTGGCATTTGTTTGACGGTTGAAGTGACACAGGTGTTACATGAGACCTATCTTTGGCATTGTCGTCTTGGTCATATAAATAGAAATCGCATGCAAATACTTCAAAAGAATGGTCTTTTGGAAACAAATGAAATTGGTTCATTTGATACATGCGAATCTTGTTTACAAGGTAAAATGACCAAGAAACCCTTTAGTGGCACAAACCAAAGGGCAAAAGATTTATTAGGCATCATACATTCGGATGTATGTGGTCCTTTTAAGCCAATGACTAGGAATGGTGAAAGATACTTCGTAACTTTTACCGACGACTTCAGTCGTTATGGTTATGTGTACTTGCTAAGACACAAAGATGAAGTTTTTGAAACGTTCAAAATCTTCCAAAACGAAGTAGAGAATCAACTCACCAAGACAATCAAAGTTCTTCGTTCCGATAGAGGAGGTGAATACCTTAGTGATGCTTTTCAAAATCATCTTAGGAGTTGTGGGGTCATCTCACAACTTACTCCACCTGGAACACCACAACATAATGGTGTGTCTGAGAGGAGGAATCGAACTCTATTGGATATGGTTCGATCAATGATGGCTAGAAGCACATTGCCTCTATCATTTTGGGGTTACGCTTTGCTCTCCGCGGCTCGTATATTAAATATGGCCCCAACCAAGAAAGTGGATAAGACACCTTTTGAAATATGGCATGGAACGGTTCCATCATTATCATATTTGAAGGTATGGGGCTGTGATGCTTATGTGAAGCAATACACCCCAAACAAGTTAGAAGTACGATCCATTAAGTGTATCTTCGTAGGATATCCTAAAGACGATATAGGATATTATTTCTACGATCCAACAGAGCAAAAGGTATTTGTTGCTCGAAAGGGTAAGTTCTTGGAGGATAAGTTCCTTATGGAAGGAACTAGTAGAACAGTGGAACTTGATGAGGATCAAGAACCACAAGCCGATACACGTTTGGTTGATACTAGCACTCAACAAGAGGTTGTTGAAAATGATCAAATGGTTGATCAACATACACAAAACGTTCGCAGATCAGGTAGAATTAGTAATCCACCTGAAAGATATGGATTTTTCATGGATGGATGCTATGTGGTAGATTCAGATGAACCAACCACATACCATGATGCAATGTCAAAATCTGATTGCGACAAATGGCTTGAGGCTATGAACGTAGAGATGCAATCCATGTATGACAACCAAGTTTGGGAATTGGTTGTGCCACCTCTTAACTCCAAAGTAGTTGGAAGTAAGTGGGTTTTCAAGAAGAAAACAGATATGCATGGTAACTTGGATACTTATAAAGCGAGACTTGTAGCAAAAGGTTTCACTCAAACTCAAGGGGTTGATTATGATGAGACCTTCTCGCCAGCGGCAATGCTAAAGTCGATTAGGATATTATTTGCCATAGCTGCATATTATGACTATGAGATTTGGCAAATGGATGTCAAAACGGCTTTCCTTAATGGATATCTTGATGAAGATGTCTATATGGTTCAGCCTGAAGGTTTTGTCGATCCAAAACATCCTAACAAAGTGTGCAAGTTAAAGAAATCAATCTATGGATTGAAACAATCATCGAGAAGTTGGAATCACCGTTTTGATGAAGAGATTAGGAATTTTGGGTTCATTAAGAACGGCGATGAAGCTTGTGTGTATAAAAAGGCTAGTGGGAGCACCGTCACTTTCTTAGTATTGTATGTCGATGACATTCTACTATTTGGAAATGATATTCCAACCATGGAAGGTGTAAAAGCATGGCTTGGAAGATGTTTTTCCATTAAAGATCTTGGAGAAGCTGCCTATATTTTGGGAATAAAGATCTATAGGGATAGATCAAGGCGCTTGATAGGTTTAAACCAAAGTGCATACATTGACAAGGTCTTAAAAAGGTTCAAGATGGAGAACTCTAAGAAAGGTTTGGTACCTATTCAAAAGGGGACAATATTGAATGTGACTCAATGTCCAAGCTCAAAGGATGAGCAAGAAAGAATGAAAGGAATCCCATATGCGTCTGCTATAGGATCCATAATGTACGCAATGATATGCACTAGACCGGACGTGTCATGCGCTTTAAGCATGACAAGTAGATACCAGCAAAATCCAGGTAACAGTCATTGGATGGCTGTTAAGAGCATATTGAAATACCTTAGAAGGACTAAGGATATGTTTCTAATATATGGATCTGGTGAAGAGGAACTCGTTGTAAAAGGTTACACGGATGCGAGTTTCCAAACTGATCGAGATAGTTCTCGATCACAATCTGGGTATGTCTTCATTTTGAATGGAGCTGCAGTCTCTTAGAAGAGCTCGAAGCAGGATGTTGTAGCATTGTCCACTACAGAATCAGAATACATCGCCGCCTCATTAGCAGCACAAGAAGCTGCGTGGTTGAAGAAGTTCATTGCCGACCTAGGGGTAGTCTCTACCATTCAAGACCCCATAGAGATCTTTTGTGATAACGAGGGTGCGATTGCTCAAATCAAGGAACCTCGTGCACATCAAAAGACTAGGCACATTGAGCGGAGATTCAACTACATAAGGGATGAAGTTGAAAAAGGAAAGATATGTATTCGCAAAGTTCACACCGATCAAAACATTGCGGATCCACTCACGAAGCTCCTTGAACGGCCAAAACATGAGGGTCATACTTGTGCCTTAGGACTTCGGTATTCTAGTGATTGGATTTGATCTATTTTGTATTTGGATATTGGAACAATTGTTATTTTAACTCTTTTATGGTATTTTGAGTTATGTTCCATTTTAGCATGTTTAAATCCGTGAATAAATTAATTATTCTAAATGTCCGTAGTCGATCATACTTGTGGGAACAAATATGAATGTAAGACTATTATGAACTTGGATTGGTGGATATTCATTAGGTACGAATATAGAGCAAAGTGTTGCTGCCAAAGTTCATAGATATTTGTGGGATACAAATATTGGACTGACCCGCTCTCAAATGTTACTACATGGAATCATTTATGATTGATCATAAGTAAATTTGATCAAAGGCGAATATCATAGTATCCTCTGACCTGAGATACATATTGGGTCTTGATATTCACCAAATATTATGCCTTGACTTAGTTCTTCGCTGTCTGTAATAAGATAGTACATAAGACTAAGCTCAGGTATGGTACGATGTGATTGTGAGAGACGTATATAGTCAAGAAGGGATTTGTTCCTCTTATTCGTTGAGAGTAAGATGTCTAAGGCCTGCTTAAGTTAAATCAACAGAGAATGATCACACTGTGTCTCTGGATTTGACATGACATCTGTAACGAAATGATAAATGATAGATTCACCTAAATCATTTTCAAGTAAGGGACTTGAAGGGGATGATGTTATTGAATGGCACTTCATCATACGTATTAGGGGTAGTAAACCGTTGTTAGGCGTCATTTACTGCTTGCATCAATCTTCTATGTATCTTGTGCAAGTGGGAGATTGTTGGACTCTGTATGCCCAAGACACATATTAAATTGATGTGGCTAGTACGTTATGATCCAAGTCGGGTCATACCCAATAGCAAGCTAGACAAACACCTACAATATTTATTTATGATATGATCAAACAAATAAATATTATCACTTATAATATTTAGAAATTGGTTTTCTAAATAATTGCACTTCAGAAACTAATAGATTATACGGATAATTTATTATGAGAGAGTATTTTATTTTGTTATTTAATGGGTTAAATAACATTATAAAAGTTATGATTTGTTGCATAAAAGTCTTATAAACATATGCTATTATATTTATAAAAGTTATAAATATAATGCAAGACTTAAATTTGAAATTGGAAAATTTTGATTGGTCAAAATGGAGGCCTTATGGCCGTCCACTTTGGGTCTTCCCAAGGTGGTCTTCCACCAACACAAATGCATGCAAATGTCATAAAAGAAAGGCACTTGATTGGATAAAAGTTGCAACAACTCTCTCTCTCATTTTAAATACATTTTCTCTATTATTTTGAAGTAGCAAGAACTAAAAAAACTCTCTAATTTTTCTTCAAAAATTTCGGCCAAGGTGGTCATCCAAGAGAGTTTTTCAAGTGCAAATCCTAGCAATCTCAAGGTGTTTGTTGGGGCTTTCGGGTATACTAGCTTGAGGCTTTCTTGTTTGGAAGCTACCATTCAAGATTCATCATCATCTTCCATCTCCTTGCTCCAAAGAAAGGTTGAATTCTCAAACACCCTATGGTTGTATTTTGATAGCATGTATGTCATATATGGATCCGATTTTGGGTTTTTGCATTTAAAAGAGTTTTAAATCTTGTAAAGTAACATGTTTTAAATCCTTATTCCGCTGCGTTTTAATTTTATTCGGATAAAATTAGCTTTGATAAACATGTTAAAAACCCTTCAGGTTTCAACTTAGAGCACATTAGATCAGATTCTTGTGAGGAAAAGTGAAGGGTGGAGGTGGGTATTTATAGTTTTCGGTTCACCGTTAGGATCATTTCTTGGAGAAGAGGGAATGATCACATCCCTACACTTGTTGGAATGTTGTGGTAACTGATTTTGGCCACCATAAGAGATTAACATGTGGCACTTGACCTTTGGAGGGTGTTAGGGGCTGTTAACATGTGTTTAAAATGGCTTTTGCTGATCAGAAGAGGCCTAGCGTGACGCCAAGGGGGCTAGGTGTCACGCTAGGGTCCCCCTGATCAGCAAACACTTTCTAATGTTCACCTTTCAGTCCCCGTTGCGTATTAAGGCCATTTCCGACATGTTTAAGGCTCGTTAAATCATTTTCAAGGCTCCACAAGGATGCCTAAACATTGTGGGCATGAAACATGCTCAAAAATATGCCGGATGTCAGTTCGTTTGGTCGTACGATCGTGATGTTCGCTTAATTACGACGGAATGCGCATAAGCGCGAAAAACGATCCAAATGACGCGACGAATGGATTTTTCTTATGCCAAACACTAAAATAAAATATTTTAGTGCTTACATAAATTTTTGGATGTTCGGATGTATTCAGAACGTAAGTTATGCGCGAAAATGCAAACTTGTGCACTTTTTGACGCTTTTAGTCCCTGAATGACCCAAAAGTTTATTTTAGCACACCGAACCCCTCAAAGCCTATTTCTAAGATATATAAAGGATATTTAAGGTGTGTTTAACTTATGGTCATGTTCCAAAATGTTCGTTACAGTTCAAATTGGCATACTTTCGCAGTTTGTCAAGTTTAGTCCCTGTAAGCGAATTAACTTGTTTTTGCCATACCAAAGCCTTTAAAACTTATTTCTAAGTTATGTAAAGGTTATTTAAGGTATGTTAAGTATATGTTGATGTTCCGGAGTATTTGTCGCATTAAACTGATTACGTTTACGCATCAGTTTGCGTATAACTCTCCAGAAAGCGATATAGAGTTTGAAATTGAATAAAAGTCAAAACATGAAAAATGTAAAACACAACCAAACAAACATTGGGATCAAATAACATTGTTTTATTGATAATTGAACTGTTCACAATGATTACAAGCACAGATGTTACAGTCTCCCCTACTTGTGGAAATTTTGTCCCGAAATTTATTTAGAGGAAACTCGTGGGAAAAGATGCGGATATTTCGCCTTCATTTGATCTTCGCGTTCCCAAGTAAACTCGGGTCCACGTTTCGCTTCCCAGCGAACTTTGACCAAAGGAATGCGCTTGCGTTTAAGCCACTTGACTTCACGTTCCATGATTTCCACTGGCTTCTCAACAAATTTCAGTGATTTATCAACACGAATTTCGTCAAGCGGTATGTGGAGGTTCTCATCAGCTAAACATCTTTTGAGATTGGACACGTGAAAAGTTGGATGAACATTTCCAAGTTCAGGAGGTAACTCAAGTCGGTAGGCTACCTTTCCGATTCTTTCGACGATCTTAAATGGTCCAACGTATCTAGGTGCAAGTTTTCCTTTCTTTCCAAATCTGATCACACCTTTCCAAGGTGAGACCTTAAGTAATACTCGATCACCGACTTGAAATTCCAAGGGCTTGCGTTTTGGGTCCGCGTAACTCTTTTGACGGCTTCTAGCTGTCTGAAGGTTATCACGAACTTTCTTAATCTTGTCAGTTGTCTCTAAAATGAGAGCAGGTCCAGTAAGTTGAGCCTCGCCAATCTCATTCCAGCAGACTGGTGAACGACATTTTCGACCATAGAGAGCCTCGAAAGGAGCCATTTTGATGCTGGTGTGATAACTGTTGTTGTAGGAGAATTCAATTAACGGAAGATGTGAATCCCAACTACCACCAAAATCGATCACACAAGCTCTAAGCATATCCTCCAGAGTCTGGATTGTTCTTTCAGATTGACCATCCGTTTGCGGATGATAAGCCGTGCTCAGGTTAAGTTGGGTCCCCATAGCAGATTGCATGGTTCTCCAAAAATGAGAAGTGAAGCGAGCATCTCTGTCAGAAATGATGTTCAAAGGAACACCATGTCGAGCCACAATTTCATCCACATAGATTTTAGCAAGTTTGTCAGCAGGAAAATCCTCACGGATTGGCAAGAAATGCGCTGACTTTCTAAGATGATCAACAACTACCCAGATGGCATCATGACCTTTCTTTGTGCGTGTAAGTTTGGTAACAAGATCCATAGTAATGTTTTCCCATTTCCAAACTGGGATCTCTGGTTGCACCAATAAACCCGAAGGACGTTGATGTTCAGCCTTAACCTTAAGACAAGTAAGGCATTTTGATACGTATAAGGAAATGTCTTTCTTCATACCAGGCCACCAATAGTGAATACGAAGATCCTTATACATCTTATCTGAGCCAGGATGAACAGAATAACGCGACTTATGGGCTTCATCCATAAGCAAGGTGCGAAGGTTATCTTGGCTTGGGACCCACAAACGGTCCATGAAGTAATACGATCCATTATCCTTCAGTTCCAGATCAGGTGTTATGTGATAGGGAAATTCCTTATCCATCAAACCTTGTGAAACACAAGATTGTTGAGCCTGAGAAATGCGTGCTTGGATATAGGATCGAGCTTGAATAACAGATTGAATAGGTACACAATGAAGCTTAGTACGTTCCTTACGACTCAATGCATCAGCTACGACATTCGCCTTACCAGGATGGTAGCGAATTTCGCAGTCATATTCGTTTAGAAGCTCGACCCAACGTCGTTGCCTCATGTTGAGTTCTTTCTGGTTGAAGATATGCTGAAGACTTTTGTGGTCCGTGAAAACCACACATTTTGTACCGTACAAATAGTGTCTCCAGATCTTAAGAGCGAAGACAACTGCACCCAACTCAAGATCATGAGTGGTGTAGTTCTTCTCATGTATCTTCAACTGCCTCGATGCATATGCTATGACTTTGTTTCTTTGCATCAGAACACAGCCAAGACCCAATTTAGACGCATCGCAATAAACGACGAAATCATCATTGCCATCAGGCAAAGTTAGAACAGGCGCGTCGCAAAGCTTCTGCTTCAAGTTTTGAAAAGCTTCCTCTTGTTTGAATCCCCACTCAAAGGGCTTGTTCTTCTGAGTTAGAGCAGTTAGAGGAACTGCAATCTTTGAGAAGTTTTCTATGAAGCGGCGGTAATATCCCGCCAGACCAAGAAAAGAACGAACCTCAGTAGGTGTAGTAGGCGTATCCCAATCCTTAATCGCACTGATCTTGGAGGGATCTACATGAATACCTTGTTCGTTGATAATATGTCCTAAGAATTGAACCTCTTTAAGCCAGAATTCACACTTGGAGATTTTGGCGAAAAGTTGCTCTTTCTTTAGGAGTTCCAAAGTAAGACGAAGATGTTGCTCGTGATCAGCTCGCGTCTTAGAGTATATCAAGATGTCGTCAATAAAAACAATGACGAATTGATCCAAATAAGGCTTGCAGACCCTATTCATTAAGTCCATGAAAACAGCAGGAGCATTAGTCAAACCGAATAGCATGACTGTGAACTCATAATGCCCATAACGAGTACGGAACGCTGTCTTGGGAATATCTTCTTCATGCACCCGAAGTTGATGATACCCAGAACGTAGATCAATCTTCGAAAAATAAGAAGCGCCCTGTAACTGATCAAAGAGATCGTCAATGTGCGGTAGGGGATATCGATTCTTGATGGTAAGCTTGTTAAGCTCATGATAATCGATACACATCCTAAAAGATCCATCCTTCTTCTTGACAAAAAGAACAGGAGCACCCCAGGGTGAAAAGCTAGGACGGATAAAACCTTTGTCAGAGAGTTTCTGAAGCTGCTTAGACAACTCTTGCATCTCAGACGGTGCAAGACGATATGGAGCTCTGGCAATGGGATTTGCACCAGGTACAAGATCAATACGGAACTCGACTTGGCGTGCTGGGGGTAGACCAGGTAAATCTTCAGGGAATACTTCAGAATAATCCCGAACGACAGGAATATCTGAAATAGACTTACCCTTGCCTTTATCTGCTGTAACATGTGCTAAGAAGGCCACATAGTTCTTTCGCAGATACTTCCGAGCTTTAAAACAAGACATGAGTTTGAGACCACCGGCAGGCTTCTCCCCACGAACCTGTAGGATCTCGCCCGTCGAAAGCGGCACACGAACAATCTTCTCAGAACAAACTATCTCTGCGCGATGCTTAGATAGCCAATCCATACCCACTATAACGTCGAAGCTTCCAAGTTTCATTGGCGTGAGGTCAATAGGAAAAAGATGATCGTTAAGGTTTAACTGGCAGTTGCAAAGAACAGAATCAAGAACAATGGGTTCACCACTAGCAACTTCTATTGTCAAAGGTTTACCTAGTTTCGTTCTAGACACGCGAAGCATTGGCTCAAAAGACAATGACACAAAACTCTTATCGGCACCCAAATCAAAGAGAACAGATGCAGGCTGATTATTAATAAAGAACGTACCGTTCACCACTTCATTGTCTGCTTGTGCCTCTTGAGCATTCATGTTGAAAACTCGCCCTCGAGCCGGAGCCTGATTCTGATTCTGGTTCTGGTTTGCTAGCCTTGGGCACCGGTTTCTGTAGTGGGTCAGATCCCCACAATTGTAGCACGAACCAGGAGGAAAATGAGGTCGTGCAGCTTGACCTTGTTGCTGAGCAAGAGGCTGAGCAACTTGTTGGGCTTGGTTCTGAACTGCCTGGTTCTGGTTAACAGGAATGTGACAAGTAGCGGCAAGATGACCAGATCTTCCGCATTTGGTGCACTGACGACATTGGAGGTGTGGAGGATGATGGCCGTTACACCTGTTGCACAAAGGTGCATTGCCAAGATAAGGCTTCTTGGCTAGTGGCTGCGCAGGCTGATTTGGTGCAGCTTGGGCCTGTGCAGTAACGGCATAGTTTTGGGAAGCCTTTCGCTTCCTAGACCCTCCAGAATTCTTTCCCTTCTTGTTTTGACCTTTCTTGCTATCTTCCTTATCAGACGCCTGCTTCTTACCCTTGTCACCCTTTTTGTGCAGCTTTCCCTTTCGAACCTGCGACTCAGTCAATGTCGCTGCTAACTCGATCGCCTGACGGAGTGTGGCAGGGTTACTACCAGTAATGATGTCTTGCACTGAGTCAGGTAGGCCATCGATGTACCTTTCGATAGCCTTGTCGAGTGGGGTAACCATAGTCGGGCAAAGCAGACTCAACTCCTCAAATCTATCAGTATATGCCCTGTGCTCGCCACTGTCTTGTTTCAAGTCCTCAAACTCCTTCTCCAAAGCTCGCTGCTCATGACGAGGACATAATTCCCTCATCATAAGGGCCCTGAGTTCAGCCCATGTCTGTGCTAGAGCAACTTCTGCACCTCGGTCTCTCAGAACCCCATTCCACCATGTGAGAGCCCTCTTCTGAAACACACTCGAAGAAAACTCGACCTTGCGATTGTTAGGACACTGCACGTGGCGAAAAGTATTCTCAATGCTCTCGAACCATTGAAGAAGCCCAGTCGCTCCTTCAGAACCACTAAACTTGAGTGGTTTAGCCGAGTTAAAATCCTTGAATTTGCATGGAGCATTGTTGTTGTTGTTGGCTTGGTGCCATTGAGCAAAGAGATTTGGGAATTGAGCAGCCATCTGCTGCGCAATGATTTCTGCCAGTTCGGCAGTCGCTATCTGGTTTTCGCGTCGAGGAGGCATTCTAAAAGAGGAAAACATGAAAGGAAACGAGTGAGATGATTGGATGAAGAGAATGAGATGAAACAAAATTAACAAAAGAAAAGATGGTGGTCATTTGTCCGCATTACCAAGCAAACAAACGACACACAGTGACTAATCAAAGTAAATGGATCAAAAATAATGTATCGCGAAGACATGCTCGCCTATAAGTGAACACTCATCCCAAGAATTCCCAGGTAAGCACAACTGGTCTCGCGTCTGATGAGATATATACGAAGTGCTTGCCTAGACAGAAAACCCAGGGTACAGGCATTCACTCTTCCAGTTTGCACGTGTTCACACTATTTAGAACCCAAAACTTTGACGAGATTTTGAAAATTTGAAAGGCACAAGGCCAAAATTCAAACTGGAATGGTTCAAAACCTTACAATAGAGGGTTCAAAACCTTGTAATAAATCATTCAAAAACAGATGATTAATTTTCAAAGCGGATTCGAACTTGATGTTCCCGTTGTGGTTATCACCTAAGGATAGGTGACGTGCATGTTTTAAAATTTAAACACAAGATAACTTGTGTTGGGGTCCTAGAAAGGTTATAGTCTAGGTCAAAGCATTACTAATAACCAAATTCCCTATAACCATTGGCTCTGATACCAACTCTTCTGTCACACCCCGACCACGTATAACATACAAAACGTGACGGAAAACGTCGGGGAGTGTTGTAACAGAATTAATTGTTTCATAACCATGGCATTCAAAGTTGTATTTTATTTATCAACATAAGAGTTACATTGTTTTAAACAGGAAATAAAGAGTTCAGAACATAATTAAACTAAGTCTATCTTCATTTTATGTCTCTAAGGCACAGGTCCGCCCTAGTGTCACGATCATCATCCTACGCAAAAGCTCCTGAAAACACATGTGAAAATAGGTACGTCAGCATAAAAATGCCTGTGAGATACATAGGTTTGTGAAAAATAGGATTCATGACTTAAGTTTAAGAAATTGTTTAATAAAGTTTAGTCATGAACCTTGTAATTTGATTTGTTTTGTAAATTGTTTGAAAAACAATAAGTTCAGATGATATGTATAAATAAGAGAATAATGTATGGTCAAATGAATAACCATGTAAAATGAATTTGTATAAGATAAGTTGTTTGTAAACAATGTCTTGTGAAAGATATGTTATTTGTATAAAATGATATATGTATAAATTGAAATGATTTAAATAACGCTATGATATGTAATATAATACAAGCACTTATATATAGGAAGTACCAGCGACGTATCCACCATGCTTGTATCATATTACTCACATCTCGTTACTTAAGTCACTTAAACAAACCACCAATGTATAAAGTCTATGTTTAAACCAATAGTCAAAAGTCCTTGTATAAGCCATGTCAAATGTTTATAAGTCCAAAAGTAGTCAAGTAATGTGTATCAAATGTTATGTATTGTAAGTAAAGTATTGTCACATAATCCAAATGTAGAAATGTACAAAACAAAGTATTTTGAATATATCAAAAAGTTATGTTTTGCAAAGTAATGCATGTTACATTGATACAAACATTTATGTGGTATGTTAACGCATACATTCAAGCCTTGAGACAGTAGGATAACCCTTTCAGTCAAGGTTATCAAAAGAAATGTTTTCGGATTCAGTCATTCCTTACATCCAAACAAACCCGGGATGTCAGGAATGGGATTTGTCAAGTCCTATGGTACCAGTACTTACTACCGAGCGGCGTAGCTAATGTTAATGAACGTATATAAGTCTCGATTGTGCAAACCAAATGTTATAGAAGTTGTATACATGTCATGTGAAAACAATGTACTAAGTATGCTAAGTTAACATACAAAGCAGAAAAGTCATGTAAATCAATGTGCTAGCATGCTATCAGTCAACATACATAGCAGAAATGTAATGTAAAACAATGTACTAAGTATGCACACAATGGACATACATAGCATGAAATGTAATATAAAATGATGTACTAAGTACGCACACAATGGGCATACATAGCATGAAATGTAATGAAATCATGTACTATAATGTACTAACGAACATAGCAGGTATATGATGTGAAAACATGGAAAGCATGAAAGTAACAAGTAGGCACATGTGTTCCACCCCAAAACAGTTTGAAACAGTAAAAGAGGGGTCTATGTACTCACTTGAGATTGCTCAGAAGTCCTAAGATAACCACCAAGCAATGCTGGAGATCACGGAATCAAACGGCACCTAATATAGGTAACTATGTTAATAAACCGGACCTATATCGGAAGATCGGGTAGAATGAGGGCTCGTAAACCAAATGAGTATGGGAACTCATGTAGTATGGTTTAACAAAGCCTACATACTAAATGAAACCTAGCCTAAGTGTTTACGACCCATTACGACCCGTTTAGGTAGCTTATGCTACTTTAACGCGTCGTTCGCGTAAAACACGTTCGGATCGCCTAACTAGTCCTATGATAAGTAAAATATGCCTTAACATGTCTAATATTGTTGTCAAATCAGTTTAGATGTCAAAAGTTATGTTACACATGCTTAAAATGAATTTTGGCATCAAAGGGGTATTTTGGTAAAAAAAATTTGGGTAAAGGGTTACCCCGGTGATTCTATATATTCACAAAAGATAAAACAAGTAGTAAGGTAACATCCTTACTAGTTCAGACATGGGACATACCCCCATGAAAGTAAGACCAACTAAACCACAAAAACTGTAAAACCAAGCGACTACTAGACACACTATCTAGAACATATTTTGGTAATTTACCTAAGGCATATAAACTACCTATCATACAACTACTTAAACGAAGCGACCATAAGGTATAACCTCGGAAGGTTATTCCCTATATATTATGGTCACCTAATGTGTTTGGTCGGATCCTAATAATCGACCAAATGGGTCGGGTTCGAAGGTATAAGCGATTTATTAGATCGCTTACCCTTACGACCCTAGACAACGTGGTAATCAGTAGGCATAGTCACAAGGGACTATAACCATCGTGATTACAATCACGTTGCGAAGTTCAAACGAACTTCGCATTGACCATAAACTGGTCAATGCAGAAAGTCAAACAAAGTTTGACTTTCGGACTCGAAAAGCAATAAAAGAACGAAGGAACACTTACAAAGGGTCCCCGAATGCTAGTCTAGATCAAAATAGCTCAGGTATGAAACAAAGGTTTCAAATTAGAGCACATTAGATCAGATTCTTGTGAGGAAAAGTGAAGGGTGGAGGTGGGTATTTATAGTTTTCGGTTCACCGTTAGGATCATTTCTTGGAGAAGAGGGAATGATCACATCCCTACACTTGTTGGAATGTTGTGGTAACTGATTTTGGCCACCATAAGAGATTAACATGTGGAACTTGACCTTTGGAGGGTGTTAGGGGCTGTTAACATGTGTTTAAAATGGCTTTTGCTGATCAGAAGAGGCCTAGCGTGACGCCAAGGGGGCTAGGTGTCACGCTAGGGTCCCCCTGATCAGCAAACACTTTCTAATGTTCACCTTTCAGTCCCCGTTGCGTATTAAGGTCATTTCCGACATGTTTAAGGCTCGTTAAATCATTTTCAAGGCTCCACAAGGATGCCTAAACATTGTGGGCATGAAACATGCTCAAAAATATGCCGGATGTCAGTTCGTTTGGTCGTACGATCGTGATGTTCGCTTAATTACGACGGAATGCGCATAAGCGCGAAAAACGATCCAAATGACGCGACGAATGGATTTTTCTTCTCCCAAACACTAAAATAAAATTATTTAGTGCTTACATAAATTTTTGGATGTTCGGATGTATTCAGAACGTAAGTTATGCGCGAAAATGCAAACTTGTGCACTTTTTGACGCTTTTAGTCCCTGAATGACCCAAAAGTTTATTTTAGCACACCGAACCCCTCAAAGCCTATTTCTAAGCTATATAAAGGATATTTAAGGTGTGTTTAACTTATGGTCATGTTCCGAAATGTTCGTTACAGTTCAAATTGGCATACTTTCGCAGTTTGTCAAGTTTAGTCCCTGTAAGCGAATTAACTTGTTTTTGCCATACCAAAGCCTTTAAAACTTATTTCTAAGTTATGTAAAGGTTATTTAAGGTATGTTAAGTATATGTTGATGTTCCGGAGTATTTTTCGCATTAAACTGATTACGTTTACGCATCAGTTTGCGTATAACTCTCCAGAAAGCGATATAGAGTTTGAAATTGAATAAAAGTCAAAACATGAAAAATGTAAAACACAACCAAACAAACATTGGGATCAAATAACATTGTTTTATTGATAATTGAACTATTCACAATGATTACAAGCACAGATGTTACAAATTTTAAATACAAAGCTAAATTAACATGTAAATGAAATTACACAAAATGAAGATTTTCTTAATATCATACTATTATTCTCCTTTGCATACATAAATCTTTTGTTTAAACATTAGACCAAATCTCATACAACCCAACAAAATTTTTTGCAAACATGTTTCACGGCCAAAACGACGAAATTAAGAACCATCATCATCGGAAATGTTTAATCCTGAAGATTTCCGGTACAGTTCGGTTCATTACGCCGTGATGAAGGTGATCACACAACTCTCTTCATCCCGCATCGTAGCCTCTTTACCATGGTTAGCCGATCCGAAGAGGATCCACTCGGAATCAGACTCGTTAAATCAAGTGAAACTTTCAATGAAATTGCGCCTTACTCGGGCGTCGTAACAATCTAAGGAGAGAAAACGCGTTACATCCTGTCGCCGAGGACAAACGACGTGTTACAGTAGGCCACGTATCGCCAGGTCGAAGTGTCACCATTGTCTTCCTCCACTTCTCGCCGTTCTCCGTCGTATGCGAAATGATGACGATGGCGACGATGTGAATAATCTGAAACTCATCATTGCATAATCTGTACAAAGAAAATGCGAACAATAATGAAATATCAAATAACAGTGTTTAAAAGTGTGTATACTTAATACCGGCGGTTGATTTGTCATCGGATAAAGTGTTAGATATGACAACCGATAATTTACGGCTCTTAATTCCACGAGAAACAAACATTAGGATGATTAAAAGTAGTTTAATTAGACGTAAATTAATTTAGTTAGGCCCTTAGTATGCCTAGGAACGCCTATTCGACTTTACAGTACGCGCATGACGATCTGCGTGAAATCTACTGAATATTAAATGGTAAGGAACTAAAATCGAACAAAATACTGATAACGCCAACAAATACGAAATTTTACGATATATATTTAGTTTCGTAAATAAATTTTAATATCCGTAGTCAAAACCAGATCGAAAAACGGATTAAAAACGATCAACGACGCATTATACGCGTTATAACGCAACCGACAAAATACGCGTCTAATAACGATATACGACACTATTTTACATATTTGCGACCCTAAAATTTTATTTTACGACGTTCCGTGGAGCTCGGGTTTGAAAACAGGTTTGCAGGTGCAGACGGGCCACTTAAAACGCGGGGATTGGGCTTGTGGGCCTTGGGCCCAAGCCCATTTGCAACCGTAACTATAAATGGGTCAAAAACCCTAAGGGTCTGTTTGGTATTGGGTAATGGAATGGACGAAGGAATGGAATGGACGAAGTAATGGAATGGAGGAGGGAATGCAATGGATAATTACCATTCCATGTCTTATTTGGTTACCATGTGTGAATGAAATAAATTATTATTGTGTATTGTTCAGTAGGTAGAAAAAAACGAAGTAATAAAATCAGCGATGAGTGGTGGTGGTGGTCGGTGGTAGTGATTGTAGGTGGTTATAGCCTTATAGGTGGCGGGGTGGGTGACGGCGGCGACAACGGGTGGTGGTGGTGGCGGCAAGTGGCGGTGCCGCGGTGATCATGAGTGGTGGTGGCGGCAAGGCGGCTATTGGTGGTGGGTGGCGGTAGCGGCGACAGTTGGTGGTGGCGTCGACGATGGTGGTGGGCGGCGGCTAGTGGCGTTGGCGGTTGGTCGCGGCTGTGGGTGATAATGGTGACGGGTGGGTGGCGGCGACGGTGGTTGTTGGGGTGAGGTGGTGGCGGGTGGCGGCGATGGCGTCGGTGGTGGGTGGTGGTGGTGGTGGGTTGTGGCGAAGGTGGTGGGTTGTGGTGTTGATGAATGGTGCAAGAGGGGATGGAATGAAAAAAAGACATCGGGGTTGGATGGAATGATTTTGAGGGAATGGAATGCCTTTTGGAATGGGTGATTCCATTCCATTGACCAACCAAACACCATTTTCTTCATTCCCTCGTAATAATCCATTCCATTCCACCTCTCATTCCTGCATACCAAACACTACCTAAATCCCTTCTCATTTTCATCAGCCACTTCCCAAAGATTTTTCCCTCCCAATTCACCCTTTCTTCTCTGCCCCTTTTTGTGAGAGAGCCTATCCACCAAACACAGGCACCTTACCTCTTCATCTTCCTTAGAAACAAATCCCACACACACAACCATTATCCCCATGACTTATTCCCTCTCTCTCTCTCTCTCTCTCTCTCTCTCTCTCTGTCTCTCTCTCTCTCTCTCTCGTGAAAGAGTCCGGCGACAAACCAGGCCTGTGCCGGCTGTATACCGGCAACCGGTCGACGTGTTTACTCCGGCGACACCCACCTACAAACCCCTGAACAAACACCTCTCTTCTTCCTCTTAAACTTCTGGCCACACACACCTTCGGCTGTTCACAACGTCAGAACCAGAGCCACCGCTCACGGTGACGGGAACGGGGGAGAGGAAAAGAGAGAGAGAGGGAGACCGGAGAAGAAGACGGGGGACCCGTTGAGTTCGGGCGATTGTGTTTCTCCTGTAGGGGCGCCTTTTTCCGGCGTCGGGTGGCCGTCGGTGGAGTTATTTCTGATTGACGTGTTTCCCTACAACCCCGGTAAGCACTCGTCTCTATTTCCCCTCGTTTCCTTTTATTTTTTTTAAGATTGATGATGATTGGTGTTGTCAGTAGACGCCGCAGCCAGCGACGGTGGAGCCAGCCGGTGACGGTCGGTGGACGGTGGAACCATGGCGGACAGCGGCTCGGTATAGGCACGCGACCCTAGATTTCTTGGAGAGTCGATGTTTGAAAGGATACGCAGTGTCGGGAGGTGGATTTCTGTGTTTGGAGGTGTTAGTGAGGCTCGGCTCGGTTTAGTCAATAGATGATAGGGTTACGTTACAGTTCGGATCAACGGTCAAAGTCGGGTCAATAATGGTCAAAGGTGGTCAACGCAGTTCAGTTCGGGTCAACTGGGTCAAACCGAGTTAACTCGGTCAACTCAGTCAACAAACCCAACGATACGGCATGAAGATGGGTAAAGAATTAGCGACGCGACTTATATATTTACGTTATTTCTATAATTCTATTTATTACGTGAAAAACGATCTCGAACCGATCGATTAAAATATAGTTTACGTCTTGACATATTCGATGAAATCTTATAGATATTGTTTGAATAATTGTTGAATTTTGAAAAACAACGACAACTTGTGTTGTCGGGGGCGTCTAAAAATAGAGGAACTCTGCCTGTTTTTCGAGAAAATCCGCAAAACAAAACGCATTTTACTATAAAACAAAAAACTATCATATTCAAGTGTTTTTTGTAAAAACAAATGCAGACGTATATTTATTTTCACGAACATTGTAAATTTTACAAACGAGTCAATAACCCGAGTACTTTAATGTTTATTTTTAACCGCCTAAGGCTCAACGATTCTCTTATAAGCTAAATATAACTATTGTAGTTATTTCAACTTTAAAACCTGGACAATTCTTTTATAAAGATAAATATAGTTTATGTATTTATTTCAAACATCAAACAACTCGAAAACTCTTTTATCAAAATAAATATAAGTATTATATTTATTCCAAACGACCACAACTCGGAAACTCTATTAAATAAATATAACTTTTTATATTTATTTGAAACGCCTAAACCGCATATACACATATTTTGACAAACATCTACGAGGCGCGATACGTGATTAATATGTGTGTGTGTGTGTGTGTGTGTATATATATATATATCCTGTTGCACGTAATTAGTATTGTCGTTACACGTGACATAGGGCAAAAAAGTGGTATGCAACAAAAGTCACGGTGGAGATCGACATCAATAGACCGTGTATAAAAGAAACTCCCCCAAGAATGGACTTATTAATAAAAACAAAAGATCGAACTATTTATATTATTTAACTTGCGATAAATATGCAAGCCATTATTGATGGTATATGAGTTTACAATATGTTAATATTCGTTACATGCACGTATGACTTCTCGAAACGATTAACGCGATCTTATTGATATATTTATATATTTTTATATAAATATTTGTATATTTTAAATCTCTCGAAAAATGAGTAACTCCAAGACTTATTAATTTCCACCGACATTAAACGAAACTTAACAAGTATGGATCTAAAGGCTCAACGACTAACGACTAACTCGATCTTATATATTTATATAACTTTTACAAACGAGTTGTAACATCTGTGCTTGTAATCATTGTGAACAGTTCAGTTATCAATAAAACAAAGTTATTTGATCCCAATGTTTGTTTAGTTGTGTTTTATATTTTTAATGTTTTGACTTTTATTCGATTTCAAACTCTATATCGCTTTCTGGAGAGTTATACGCAAACTAGTGCGTAAACGTAATCAGTTTAATGCGACAAATACTCCGGAAGATCAACATATACTTAACATACCTTAAATAACCTTTACATAACTTAGAAATAAGTTTTAAAGGCTTTGGTATGGCAAAAACAAGTTAATTCGCCTACAGGGACTAAACTTGACAAACTGCGAAAGTATGCCAATTTGAACAGTAACGGACATTCCGGAACATGACCTTAAGTTAAACATACCACAAATATCCTATACATAGCTTAGAAATAGGCTTTGAGGGGTTCGGTGTGCTAAAATAAACTTTTGGGTCATTCAGGGACTAAAAGTGTCAAAAAGTGCACAAGTTTGCATTTTCGCTCATAACTTACGTTCTGAATACATCCGGACATCCAAAAATTTATGTAAGCACTAAAATATTTTATTTTAGTGTTTGGTATAAGAAAAATCCATTCGTCGCGTCATTTGGATCGTTTTTCGCGCTTATGCGCATTCCGTCGTAATTAAGCGAACATCGCAATCGTACGGCCAAACGAACTGACATCTGAGATATTTTTTAGCACATTTTAAGTTCCCTATACTTTAACTTCATTTTAGGGCCTTAAACTTGGCTTGACGGGCCTTAGAAGTGTCGGAAATGAGCTTAAACATCAACAGGGACCAAAACTGAAAATTCTGCAAAAAAGGGGGGCTAGGCGTGACGCGAGGCCCTCCCAGACCAGATTCAATGTTTAAAAAGCCTGTTTTCAGCTGTTATGCACTCCTAATCCTCTTGCACATGGTATTTCTCAATACTAGGGGCTCAAATGGTTTTGTAAAACCATGTTCTTGAGGTGTATGGCCAAGATCAAAGCACGTTTTCCAAGAAACGATCCTAACGGTTCGGGAAATCCTATAAATACCCCATGCCTTCAATTGAAAAAGCCACTAGAATTTTGATTTGAGAAACTCTAAGTTGAAACCATTGTTTCATACCTGAGTTACTTGGATCGAAATTAGCATTCGGGGACCCTTCGTAAGTATTCCTTCGTTCTTTTATTGCTTTTCGAGTCTGAAAGTCAAACTTTGTTTGACTAAGTTTGACTTTCTGCGTTGACCAGTTTATGGTCAATGCGAAGTTCGTTTGAACTTCGCAACGTGATTGTAATCACGATGGTTATAGTCCCTTGGGACTATGCCTACTGATTACCACGTTGTCTAGGGTCGTAAGGGTAAGCGATCTAATAAATCGCTTATACCTTCGAACCCGACCCATTTGGTCGATCGTTAGGATCCGACCAAATACCTTAGGTGACCATAGTGTATAGGGAATAACCTTCCGAGGTTATACCCTATGGTCACATCGTTTAAGTAGTTGTATGATAGGTAGTTTATATGCCTTAGGTAAATTACCAGAATACCCTTTTCATGTATAATTGGTAATTAAGCATATGTAACCTAAACTTTTGTCATATAACTGATTATGTAACATGTTTAGGCATATAACACTTGTCATAGGGCTAGTTAGGTGGTCCGAACGCGTTTCACGCGAACGACGCGTTAAAGTAGCATAAGCTACCTAAACGGGTCGTAATGGGTCGTAAGCACTTATGTTAGGTTTCCATTAGTATGTAGGCTTTGTTAAACCATATTACACGAGTTCCATACTCGTTTGGTTTACGAACCCTCATTCTATCTAAATCCTCCGATTTAGGTCCGGTTTATTAAAATAGTTACCTATATTAGGTGCCGTTTGATTCCGTGATCTCTAGCATTGCTTAGTGGTTATCTTAGGACTTCTGAGCAATCTCAAGTGAGTACATAGACCCCTCTTTTAACTGTTTTCCAAACTTTTTTGGGGTGAAACACATGTGCCTACTTGTTACTTTCGTGCTTTCCTGCTTTCACATCATATATTTGCTATGTTCATTAGTACAATTATAGTACATGATTTCATTGTGTTCATGCTATGTATGTCCATTGTGTGCATACTTAGTACATTGTTTTACATTACATTTCATGCTATGTATGTCCATTGTGTGCATACTTAGTACATTGTTTTACATTACATTTCATGCTATGTATGTCCATTGTGTGCATACTTAGTACATTATTTTACATTACATTTCATGCTATGTATGTCCATTGTGTGCATACTTAGTACATTGTTTTACATTACATTTCATGCTATGTATGTCCATTGTGTGCATACTTAGTACAGTTGTTTTCATCACATGCTTACATTTTGTTATGACATTTGGGTTGTTTACAATGGAACAATACATTCATTAACATTAGCTATGCCGTTCGTTAGTAGGTAGTGGTACCATAGGAATTGACAACTCCCGTTCCTGAAATCCTGGGTTTGTTTGGATTGGAAGGAATGACCGAATTCGATACACATAACTTAGATAAACCTTTAATTTGTTTAAGGGTTTATCGCCACAGTCTCAAGGCTTGGATGTATGCATTTTCACAATACCGCATAAATGTTTGTATCAGTATAGCATGCATTTGTTCCACAAAACATAACTTTGATTTAAACCTTGTTTTACTTCAATACCTTGTTTTTGTGCATTTTACATATGGTTTAGTTGATATATTTCACTTACCATACATGATATTTTTGGGTACACATTACATGATCTACATTAAACATAAACATTTTGACATTGATATACACATTTGGTGGTTTGCATTGAACATAGACATTTCGATATGGTTTACACATTAACATATGACAATTCATTTATACATAAACAATTTACATTGGTGTTTGGTTTGAGTAAGTGATTTGAGTAACGAGGCGTGTGTAATATGATACAAGAATGGTGGATACGCCGCTGGTACTTCCTATATATAAGTGTTTGTATGCCATTACATGTCGTAGCGTTACTTAAATCATTTCAATATTTGACATATTACGTTTTACAAAAACAACTTATTTTCACAAGACATTGATTTACAAAACAACTTATCTTATTCAAACTCATTTTACTTGGTTATTCACTTAACCATACATTATTCTCTTATTTATACATATCATTGCTTTTGGAATGATTTACAAAACAAAACAACTTACAAGGTTCATGACTGACTCTTGTTAAACAACTTTTCCTAAACTTATAAGTCATGAATCCTATTTTTACAAATCCTATGTATCTCACAGGCATTTTTATGCTGACGTACCTATTTTCACATGTGTTTTCAGGAGCTTTTGCGTAGGATGATGATCGTGACACTAGGGCGGACCTGTGCCTTAGAGACATAAAATGAAGATAGACTTAGTTTAATTATGTTCTGAACTCTTTATTTCCTGTTTAAAACAATGTAACTCTTATGTTGATAAATAAAATACAACTTTGAATGCCATGGTTATGAAACAATTAATTCTGTTACAACACTCCCTGACGTTTTCCGCCACGTTTTGTATGTTATACGTGGTCGGGGTGTGACAGAAGAGTTGGTATCAGAGCCAATGGTTATAGGGAATTAGGTTATTAGTAATTCTTTGACCTAGACTATAACTTTTCTAGGACCCAAACACAAGTTATCTTGTGTTTAGATCTTAAAACATGTACATCACCTATCCTTAGGTGATTATCAAAACAAAAACCAAAATTTTCCGAAACGTTTTTTTGAAAAACAATCATCTGTTTTTGGATGATTCATTACAAGGTTTTGAACCCTTCCAGTTTGACTAAATTTTTGGCTTTATGCCTTTGAGTTTTCAAAATCTCGTCAAGGTTTTGGGTTTTAAATAATGTGAACACGTGCAAACTGGAAGAGTGAATGCCTGTATTCTGGGTTTTCTGTCTAGGCAAGCACTTCGTATATATCTCATCAGACGCGAGACCAGTTATGCTTACCTGGGAATTCTTGGGATGAGTGTTCACTTATAGGCGAGCATGTCTTCGCGATACATTATTTTTGATCCATTTACTTTGATTAGTCACTGTGTGTCGTTTGTTTGCTTGGTAATGCGGACAAATGACCACCATCTTTTCTTTTGTTAATTTTGTTTCATCTCATTCTCTTCATCCAATCATCTCACTCGTTTCCTTTCATGTTTCCTCTTTTAGAATGCCTCCTCGACGCGAAAACCAGATAGCGACTGCCGAACTGGCAGAAATCATTGCGCAGCAGATGGCTGCTCAATTCCCAAATCTCTTTGCGCAATGGCACCAAGCCAACAACAATAACAATGCTCTATGCAAATACAAGGATTTTAACTCGGCTAAACCACTCAAGTTTAGTGGTTCTGAAGGAGCGACTGGGCTTCTTCAATGGTTCGAGAGCATTGAGAATACTTTCCGTCATGTTCAGTGTCCGGATAATCGCAAGGTCGAGTTTTCTTCGAGTGTGTTTCAGAAGAGGGCTCTTACATGGTGGAATGGGGTAATGAGAGACCGTGGTGCAGAAGTTGCTCTAGCACAGACATGGGCTGAACTTAGAGCTCTTATGATGAGGGAGTTTTGTCCTCGTCATGAACAACGAGCGTTGGAGAAGGAGTTTGATGACTTGAAACAAGATAGTGGCGAGCACAAGGCATATACTGATAGGTTTGAGGAGTTGAGTCTGCTTTGCCCGACTATGGTTACCCCACTCGACAAGGCTATCGAAAGGTACATCGACGGCCTACCTGACTCAGTGCAAGACATCATTACTGGTAATAACCCTGCCACACTCCGTCAGGTGATCGAGTTATCAGCGACATTGACTGATTCGCAGATTCGGAAGAATAAATTACACAGGAAGGGTGACAAGGGCAAGAAACAGTCGTCTGACAAGGAAGATAGCAAGAAAGTTCAAAACAAGAATGGAAAGAATTCTGGTTCCTCAAAGAGTTCAAGGAAGCGTAAGGCTTCCCAAAACTATGCTGTCACTGCCCAAGCTAACCAGGCAGCTCCCAACCAACCCGCACAGCCTCTAGCGAAGAAACCCTATTCAGGGAATGCACCTTTGTGCAATAGATGCAACAGTCACCATCAGCCGCAACATCCGTGCCGTTTCTGTAATAACTGTGGGAAGTCGGGTCATCTTGCTGCTACTTGTCGCATTCCTGTTAACCAGAACCAGGCAGTTCAGAACCAAGCCCAACAGGTTGCTCAGCCTCTTGCTCAGCAACAAGGTCAAGCTACACGACCACACTACCCACCAGGTGCTTGTTATAACTGTGGGGATCTGACCCATTACAGAAACCGGTGCCCAAGGCTGGCTAACCAGAATCAGAATCCAAACCAGAATCAGGCTCAGGTTCGAGGGCGAGTCTTCAACATGAATGCTCAAGAGGCGCAGGCAGACGATAATGTGGTGAACGGTACGTTCTTTATTAATAATCAGTCTGCATCTGTTCTTTTTGATACGGGTGCCGACAAGAGTTTTGTGTCATTGTCTTTTGAGCCAATGCTTCGCGTGTCTAGAACGAAACTAGGTAAATCTTTTACAGTAGAGGTTGCTAGTGGTGAACCCATTGTTCTTGATTCTGTTCTTCGCAACTGCCAGTTGAACCTTAACGACCATCTTTTTCCTATCGACCTCACGCCTATGCAACTTGGAAGCTTCGATGTTATAGTGGGTATGGATTGGTTATCCAAGAAACACGCAGAAGTAGTTTGTTTTGAGAAGATTGTTCGTGTGCCGCTTTCGTCAGGCGAGATCCTACAGGTTCAAGGTGAGAAACCGTCTGGTGGCCTCAAGCTCATGTCTTGTTTTAAAGCTCGGAAATATCCGCGGAAGAACTATGTGGCCTTCTTAGCACATGTTACAGCAGATAAAGGTAAGGGTAAGTCCATTTCAGATATTCCTGTCGTTCGGGATTATTCTGAAGTATTCCCTGGAGATTTACCTGGTCTACCTCCAGCACGCCAAGTCGAGTTTCGCATTGATCTCGTACCTGGTGCAAACCCCATTGCCAGAGCTCCATATCGTCTTGCACCGTCTGAGATGCAAGAGTTGTCTAAGCAGCTTCAGGAGCTCTCTGACAAAGGTTTTATACGTCCTAGCTTTTCACCTTGGGGTGCTCCCGTTCTTTTTGTCAAGAAGAAGGATGGATCTTTTAGGATGTGTATCGATTATCGTGAGCTTAACAAGTTTACCATTAAGAATCGATATCCCCTACCGCGCATCGATGATCTCTTTGATCAGTTACAGGGCGCTTCTTATTTTTCAAAGATTGATCTGCGATCCGGGTATCATCAACTTCGTGTGCATGAAGAAGATATTCCCAAGACAGCATTCCGCACTCGTTATGGGCATTATGAGTTCACAGTCATGCCATTCGGTTTGACTAATGCTCCTGCTGTTTTCATGGACTTAATGAATAGGGTCTGCAAGCCTTATTTGGATCAGTTCGTCATTGTTTTTATTGACGACATCTTGATTTATTCTAAGACGCGAGCTGATCACGAGCAACATCTTCGTCTTACTCTGGAACTCCTAAAGAAAGAGCAACTTTTCGCCAAATTCTCCAAGTGCGAATTTTGGCTTAAAGAAGTTCAATTCTTAGGACATATTATCAACGAACAAGGTATTCATGTAGATCCCTCCAAGATCAGTACGATTAAGGATTGGGATACGCCTACTACTCCTACTGAAGTTCGTTCTTTTCTTGGTCTAGCGGATTATTATCGCCGCTTTATAGAAAACTTCTCAAAGATTGCAGTTCCTCTAACTGCTCTAACTCAGAAGAACAAGCCCTTTGATTGGGGATTCAAACAAGAGGAAGCATTTCTGACTTTGAAGCAGAAGCTTTGCGACGCGCCTGTTCTAACCTTGCCTGAGGGCAATGATGATTTCGTCGTTTATTGCGATGCATCTAAATTGGGTCTTGGCTGCGTTCTGATGCAAAGGAACAAAGTCATAGCATATGCATCGAGGCAGTTGAAGATACATGAGAAGAACTACACCACTCATGATCTTGAGTTGGGTGCAGTTGTTTTCGCTCTAAAGATCTGGAGACACTATTTGTACGGTACAAAATGTGTGGTTTTCACGGACCACAAAAGTCTTCAGCATATCTTTAACCAGAAAGAACTCAACATGAGGCAACGACGTTGGGTCGAGCTTCTAAACGACTATGACTGCGGAATTCGCTACCATCCTGGTAAGGCGAATGTCGTAGCCGATGCATTGAGTCGTAAGGAACGTACTAAACTTCATTGTGTTCGTGTTCAATCTGTTATCCAAGCTCGATCCGATATCCAGGCACGCATTTCTCAGGCTCAACAATCTTGTGTTTCACGAGGTTTGATGGATAAGGAATTTCCCTATCACATAACACCTGATCTAGAACTGAAGGACAATGGATCGTATTACTTCATGGGCCGTTTGTGAGTCCCAAGCCAAGATAATCTTCGTACCTTGCTTATGGATGAAGCCCATAAGTCTCGCTATTCTATTCATCCTGGCTCGGATAAGATGTATAAGGATCTTCGTATTCACTATTGGTGGCCTGGTATGAAGAAAGACATTGCCTTATACGTATCAAAATGCCTTACTTGTCTTAAGGTAAAGGCTGAACACCAGCGTCCTTCTGGTTTATTGGTGCAACCAGAGATCCCAGTTTGGAAATGGGAAAACATTACTATGGATCTTGTTACCAAACTTCCACGCACAAAGAAAGGTCATGATGCCATCTGGGTAGTCGTTGATCGTCTTACTAAGCCAGCACATTTCTTGCCAATCCGTGAGGATTTTCCTGCTGACAAACTTGCTAAAATCTATGTGGACGAAATTGTAGCTCGACATGGTGTTCCTTTGAACATCATTTCTGACAGAGATGCTCGTTTCACTTCTCATTTTTAGAGAACCATGCAATCTGCTATGGGGACCCAACTCACAGCTTATCATCCGCAAACGGATGATCAATCTGAAAGAACAATCCAGACTCTGGAGGATATGCTTAGAGCTTGTGTGATCGATTTTGGTGGTAGTTGGGATTCACATCTTCCGTTAATTGAATTCTCCTACAACAACAGTTATCACACCAGCATCAAAATGGCCCCTTTCGAGGCTCTCTATGGTCGAAAATGTCGTTCACCAGTCTGCTGGAATGAGATCGGCGAGGCTCAGCTTACTGGACCTGCCCTCATTTTAGAGACAACTGATAAGGTCAAGAAAGTTCGTGATAACCTTCAGACAGCTAGAAGCCGTCAAAAGAGTTACGCGGACCCAAAACGCAAACCCTTGGAATTTCAAGTCGGTGATCGAGTATTACTTAAGGTCTCACCTTGGAAAGGTGTGATCAGATTTGGAAAGAAAGGAAAACTTGCACCTAGATACGTTGGACCATTCAAGATCGTCGAAAGAATCGGAAAGGTAGCCTACAGACTTGAGTTACCTCCTGAACTTGGAAATGTTCATCTAACCTTTCACGTGTCCAATCTCAAGAGGTTTTTAGCTGATGAGAACCTCCACATACCGCTTGACGAAATTCGTGTTGACAAAACACTGAAATTTGTTGAGAAGCCAGTGGAAATCATGGAACGTGAAGTTAAGTGGCTCAAACGCAAGTGCATTCCTTTGGTCAAAGTTCGCTGGGAAGCTAAACGTGGACCCGAGTTTACTTGGGAACGCGAAGATCAAATGAAGGCGAAATATCCGCATCTTTTCCCACGAGTTTCCTCTAAATAAATTTCGGGACGAAATTTCCATAAGTAGGGGAGACTGTAACATCTGTGCTTGTAATCATTGTGAACAGTTTAGTTATCAATAAAACAAAGTTATTTGATCCCAATGTTTGTTTGGTTGTGTTTTACATTTTTCATGTTTTGACTTTTATTCGATTTCAAACTCTATATCGCTTTCTGGAGAGTTATACGCAAACTAGTGCGTAAACGTAATCAGTTTAATGCGAAAAATACTCCGGAACATCAACATATACTTAACATACCTTAAATAACCTTTACATAACTTAGAAATAAGTTTTAAAGGCTTTGGTATGGCAAAAACAAGTTAATTCGCCTATAGGGACTAAACTTGACAAACTACGAAAGTATGCCAATTTGAACAGTAACGGACATTCCGAAACATGACCATAAGTTAAACATACCACAAATATCCTTTACATAGCTTAGAAATAGGCTTTGAGGGGTTCGGTGTGCTAAAATAAACTTTTGGGTCATTCAAGGACTAAAAGTGTCAAAAAGTGTACAAGTATGCATTTTCGCGCATAACATACGTTCTGAATACATCCGGACATCCAAAAATTTATGTAAGCACTATAATATTTTATTTTAGTGTTTGGCATAAGAAAAATCCATTCGTCGCGTCATTTGGATGGTTTTTCGCGCTTATGCGCATTCCGTCGTAATTAAGCGAACATCGCAATCGTACGGCCAAACGAACCGACATCTGAGATATTTTTGAGCACATTTTAAGTTCCCTATACTTTAACTTCATTTTAGGGCCTTAAACTTGGCTTGACGGGCCTTAGAAGTGTCGGAAATGAGCTTAAACATCAACAGGGACCAAAACTGAAAATTCTGCAAAAAGGGGGGCTAGGCGTGACGCGAGGCCTCTTGGCGTCACGCGAGGCCCTCCCAGACCAGATTCAACGTTTAAACAGCCTGTTTTCAGCTGTTATGCACTCCTAATCCTCTTGCAGATGGTATTTCTCAATACTAGGGGCTCAAATGGTTTTGTAAAACCATGTTCTTGAGGTGTATGGCCAAGATCAAAGCACGTTTTCCAAGAAACGATCCTAACGGTTTGGGAAATCCTATAAATACCCCATGCCTTCAATTGCAAAAGCCACTAGAATTTTGATTTGAGAAACTCTAAGTTGAAACCATTGTTTCATACCTGAGTTACTTGGATCGAAATTAGCATTCGGGGACCCTTCGTAAGTATTCCTTCGTTCTTTTATTGCTTTTCGAGTCTGAAAGTCAAACTTTGTTTGACTTTCTGCGTTGACCAGTTTATGGTCAATGTGAAGTTCGTTTGAACTTCGCAACGTGATTGTAATCACGATGGTTATAGTCCCTTGGGACTATGCCTACTGATTACCACGTTGTCTAGGGTCGTAAGGGTAAGCGATCTAATAAATCGCTTATACCTTCGAACCCGACCTATTTGGTCGATCGTTAGGATCCGACCAAATACCTTAGGTGACCATAGTGTATAGGGAATAACCTTCCGAGGTTATACCCTATG
>JARYGA010037007.1:0-25480 GCA_030545235.1 Helianthus tuberosus
CTCATCTCAAACTCAGCTGTCATGAGTTGTCTGAACTCTTGACACATTTTAGAACATGTGCTTCCAAAAATGATGCCATCCACATAAATCTGGACAATCATCAAGTCTTTCCCTCTCCATTTTAAAAATAATGTTTTATCAATTTTACCTCTTGTGAACCCAATGGAAAGTAGAAAGGTGGAAATAGTTTCATACCAGGCTCTAGGTGCTTGTTTCAGGCCATACAAAGCTTTATTTAGCTTGTAGACATGATTTGGATTAAATGGATCCTCAAAGCCTGGAGGTTGACAAACATATACCTCTTCTTGAATTTTACCATCGAGGAAGGCACATTTAATATCCATTTGATACACCTTTATGTTGTGGTTGACAGCAAAGGCCAAGAACAGTCTGATAGCTTCCAATCTTGCTACAGGGGCAAAAGTTTCATCATAGTCAATGCCCTCTTCCTGTCTGAAACCTTGAACCACTAGCCTTGCTTTATTCTTGACAACAATAACCCTTTCATCAGTTTTATTTTTAAAGACCCACTTTGTGCCAATAGGACTCACACCCTCTGGCAGTGATACAAGTTCCCATACTTGTTGTCTTTTAAACTGTTGGAGCTCCTCTTGCATGGCTTCTACCCAGTTGTTGTCTTTTAGTGCCTCTTGGTACTTGACTGGCTGATGGAGTGATAGGAAACCAGCAAAAAGACAGATGTTTTGGGATTGGCTTCTTATGAGCACCCCTTCACTGATGTTGCCAATGATTTGGTCAGGCGGATGAGACTTCAAGAAGATTAACTCTCCTTTGTATGGAACAATGGCATTTAAGGGTGAGGGCTGCAGATGTGAATCATCTGAGCTAACCATTGATGCTGACTTTGATGATCCATCAGTGGCTTGAAATGGAGGTGGAGGAATAGGAGGAAGTGGTATGAAAACCTGCTGATTTTTATCCACTTTTTGGGGATTTTTATCAACAGTGCTTGAGGATGTGGAAGCAGGGGTTAATGGGCTACTTTGGTCAAAAATTGTTGAGGTAGCAGTGGTTGAGCTTTGACAGCTATTTTGAACATCTGCTGCTCTACCATTTTATGCAGACTTTTGTTGTGGAATGATGACTTCATATCCATAGTCTGATGGAGGGATTTGAGATAGACATGCACTGTTAGTCTTGACAGAAACATTTTCAAAGGTAAATTTATCAAGATCAAAAAGTTCTGCAGGATTTGCAGGGATTTTCATTGAAGGAAGTTCATTGAACTTCACATTCAAAGTCTCTTCCACTATTTTGGTCCTTGTGTAAAACACTTTGTAGGCCTTAGCAGTGGTTGAGTATCCCAAATGATAACCACAATCAATTTTGGCTGCAAACTTTGAAATAGAATCTTTTAAGTTTAAAATGAAGCATGGGCAGCCAAAAACTTTGAAATATGAGATCAGTGGTTTTATTTTATACAGAAGTTCATAGGCAGTCTTTTAATGCCTGGGGTTGATTAAAACTATGTTCTGGACATAGCAAGCAGTGTTTACTGCCTCTGCCCAGAAAGTTAATGGTAAACATGAATCAGCAAGCATGGTTCTGGCAACCTCAATCAATGTCCTGTTCTTTCTCTCAACAACCCCATTTTGCTCTGGTGTCCTTGGAATGCTGTACTGCCTTACAATTCCTTTTGACACACAAAACTCATCCAACTCCCTATTTCTGACCTCTGTGCCATTGTCACTCCTGAAGACTTTTACTGGCAAGTCAAATTGCTTTTCAACCTGTGTAACAAATTCCTGCAAAATGCGTGCAGTCTCATCTTTGGAATGTAAGAAATAAGTCTATGTAAACCTAGAAAAGTCATCCACAATAACCAAACAATATCTTTTCTTTCTAAGACTCATGACTTTAACTGGGCCAAACAAATCCATGTGAAGCATTTGCAAGCACTTGGTTGTTTTGGACTCGTCAATGGACTTAAAAGAGCTTTTATGTTGTTTTCCTTTTAGGAAGGAAACACAATGCTCAGGACAGGTGAACAGTTTTGAGGAAGACCTCTTACTAACCCCTGTTTTGACAAAGCAATTATTGTCTTGAGATTTATGTGCCCCAATCTCCGGTGCCAAAGTTCTGTCTCTTTGTTAGAGGCAGCTGAGAACAGACAGGCATCAGTCCTGGGGCTCTCTTTTGACAAATCAACTACATAAACATTGCTACTTCTTTGAGCAACAAGTTGGGTTTTTCTATTTTTTATTATTTCTTCAATCTTTTTAACCATTTCTGGTCCAACAATCCTTAGTAAAGAATGAGCCAGAGCATTTGTGAGACACTAAGGAGGTTGAATTTTAGATTGTCTATTAGATTGACATTTTCAAACTTAACATTACCAGACTGAACTGTACCAGACCCCATCACCTTCCCTTTACTATTATTACCAAAAGATATATCACCCCCTCCATGAGTTTTGAATTCTTTGAGTAGGGCTCTACATCCTATCATGTGCCTGGAGCCTCCATTATCTACATACCAAAGACTATCTAAGCATGCAGAAGCTCCATGCACATCAAGTAAAAGGTTAGTTCATGAGGGTCTCCAAAGCCAATAAGTCTTTGGATGGGGTCTCAACAGTGTCTATGTTAAGGTCTGGAAGATGGACAGTGGTTAGATCAGGGGTTTGATTAACTTTTGCAGCTTGTTTCTCTAACCACTGTTGGGGGCCATTTCCAATCAATTCTTGATATCCATAGGGATTCCTATTCACTCTTGGTTTAGAGGGCCTTTTGTAGGCTTCATAGACATGTAGGACCCTAGGATATGGTGGTTGACCTTTACCTCTTCGGTATTGGTTAGCAGGGGGTGCATCAGTTACCTGAATATCTCTTTTAACAGAGGTTTGGTTCAGTTGTTTTGTAACAACTATTTGAACTGGCACAAACAGTGGTTGTTGTTTGACTTGTGGTTTTGATGAACTCATTGGTGTTTTTGACATGTACTATTCCTTTTTGACCTCAAAGGATTTCAGGTACACACACTGCTGAGTAGAATGGTTAGTTTTACCACAGATGGTGCAGCTCTGTGAAGGCACAATAGTACTTGTTTTGTTAAGATCATAAGCTTTTAAGTGAAAACAATCTTTGGTCAGGTGATTTTTCTTTTCACAAAACAGGTTTTTAATCTTTTCTCTTTTCTTCTTCTTTTCAGACTCCTTTGCAACAGAGTTTTGAACTACTGTTGTTATGTCCTTAAGAGGAATAACCTTGGCCTTAGGAGCTTTGACACCATCTATAGTTGTGAAGTCCATGGGTTTGAAGTTTTCAAGGATGTCACACTCATCAGACCATGTGGGTTTAAATTGGTATTTCTCAATCTCCTCAAAAGTTGAGGACCCCACAGATCTTTCCAAAGTGATCTTGTTACCAAGTTTATCAGTTATTTTAACCTCTTGGACATCCTTGTTTATGGGTATGATTTCAACAGTGGTTTGAACAGATTCATTTGCAGCAGTGTTTTCAATTTCATCATGTTTTCTAAAACCTACACCAAATTTTACATTGCTTTTGATCTGTTTTCAAGCATAACTTCATAACCTTTGCAGGATTCCACTCACTTTTCACAAGTGATTTGGGTGGATTCCAACTCCTTTTTGCAGGCTTGATATTTTTCTATCCTAGTCTGGAGTTGTCCTTGGTTATGCTATGCTCTTGTTTGAGACTATAGATTTCATTATCTTTTTCAGTCAATTTGATTTTTAGTTCTTTTAAAGACTTTTCAAATTGAACTTCATCATTTAACACTCTATCCTTAAGGTTTTCATTCACCTCTTTAATGTTAGCAAATGCTATGATGCATTTGTCTGAACACAGATTTTTAAGAACCTGAGGTGATACCTTAGCTGCAGCCATCATGGCACAATCAGAAACATGCTCTTTCTCATCAGTCACCTTCTCTTCCTTTTCACCATGTTTCTTTTCTTCTTCTTCTTCAGACCAGGGGTCAGACAGTGGTTCCAACAGGGGTTCTGAATTTTCTCCCAACAGTGTTTCACCAGCAACAGCTGTAACCACTGCTTCAGCAATTTTGTCCACTGTTTCATTACTTGATTGTCCTTCTTCAGCTTCCAGCCCCTCTGGTATTGTCTCCAATGCTACAAAACAGATATCATTACCAGAAACATTATTTTGAGTATAGAGTGAAAAATTTTCATCTCCTAGCTCTTCAGGTAAGCTGCTCCAGTCAACCAGTCCTTGGGTAAAGAAACTTTGTTGATCTGGTTGAACCACTGCTGGTGCAGCTTGTTGAGGTGCAACTTGTTGCACCTGAACCTAAGGAGCATGGGCTTGGACATAGTGTATCTGAGGGAGAGTGGTTTGAACATAATGCACAGGCACAGGGGTTGCAGGGTGTGCATAGTGAGCAGTGTTTACATGAGCAGCATGGGCATATTGGGCATAGTGCACAGTGTTTTAGTTATTTTGTGGTCTAGGGTTTGAGCGAGGATGTGTAATAATTGGACCAGTGGTTTGACTCCTGCATTCCCTAGCAAAATCACCTAACCTATTACACTTATAGCATTTAATCTTTGACTTATCCAGCCCCACTTTTAGGTTCCCATGTAATCCTGGAAATTTTCTCCCTGTCCTTTTGTAAAACTTGTTGGTTCTAACACTCAGCAGTGCAAGTTGGTGCAAAATGTCCATTTCCTCTAAGTCAGTTGGATCAAAATGCTGCAAATCATTGAGTTCAAAGCACAAATTATCAGAGTTCTGGCTTTCTCCATTTGCTGTGAAAACATAATTGGATGAGTGAGGATCAGAGTTGAAGTTTGCACCAGCAATTATGTCAATAAAGTGATCATAACTCTGATCCTTACTACTGCCAGACTCTTCCTGACCCAAAAGAGCTGTGTTGCCAAATGAGTAGTCATAAGCAACTTTGCCAGACTCTTGTAACTTCTTTTTCTGGTTTAACTCCCTTTCAAAGGTCAGGAGTCTACCATGAAGTTGGGTCAGGGTCAGATCTTTGAACCCAACTGAATTTCTGGTCACAAAAGCAATTGTATCCCATTTTTCAGGCGGTGATCTAAGAAACCTGCTATTTTGTGTTGAATTAGCAAATTCAACATTAACAAGTCTTAGCTCACTAATGAGACAACTAAAACGCTCAAACTGTTGTGTTAATGTTTCACCCTTAATGTGACAAAAGGTTTCATACTGTTGATTCAGAATTTCCCTATTATTTTCAATTACTTCTTCAGTTCCCCCAAACTGTTCCTTCAGTGCATCCCACAATTCCTTGGCACTGTTACAGTGTAACAGCCCAGCATAAATTTCATTTGGTAGTGCAGATGCAACGATGCTGAATGCCTTGGCATCTAGTTCAATTTTCTGAAAATCCTGTTCCGTATAGTTCTCAATTTTCTTAGGAACAAAAACCTTTAGATCCTCAGCACTCGGCACCATTGGAACATGTGGTCCAAAGATAACCGACTTCCAACATCCGGTATTCTGTTGAGCAAGGATGTGACCCATCCTTCTCTGCCAGATGTTGTATTCATTTCGCTTCAACATGGGTGATTTGAAGAGTGAACTGATGCTATTGTTAACATCTTGTTATTGTGACGTCATCCTGGTTGTTTTACAGGTATTGATTAATCAACTTTGCTCGTGATTAAACCTTACTCTGTTTTTCAACAAAACGAACATTTTTAAGTATCAACGATTGTGAACTGAACTTTTACGTCAAAATGATTGTTAGATCAAATTTGACTGTCCTTGCTCTGATACCAATTGTTAGAATCTGAGTTTCTTATGATTGTGTTTTTGTTTGAGAATTATGAATATGAATGAGTAATTACAGCGGAATTAAAATGGAAACAAACTTTCAACACACAATCAAATGAAAGAATTGCTTTCAACACACATGTTTGCCATGAAATTGAATGATTATATTTATTACAATGATTCAATTACACTTTGCATGCATGCATTACAATCTCCCCTTCAGCCTGAGCTCACACTGGTTTGTTCGTACAGAATGACTTGTGAAGAAAGAGCTAATAGAACAGTACAGGGTAGTGTTCTATTTATAGTGCAGAACAAACCACTGAAGCATCTTTGCTGACGTCACCATGAAAGTGACATCTAACCTCCTAACAACCTACAACCACTGATCTATACAAGCACTGTTATCTAACCACTTATTACAATACAATACAATACAATACAATACAATACAATACAATACAATACAATACAATACAATACAATACAATACAATACAATACAATACAATACAATAACTAAACTAAACTACTGCTTCTCATTCCACTGTTGTGACTCCAGCAGTACTTTATATCTTCAGCAGTGCTTGACCCATATCAGTAGATTGAGCATCAGTGCTTAGCCTTCAACAGTCTTTAATAGTCTTTAGCAGTTGTTTGAAGATCAGCAGTTGTTGTAAACGAACAGTGGATGCAGGTCATCAGATGTTAGGGCCACTTCCAAGGGGAAAGGTAACTGGATCAGATAGCAAACATCTGCTTATTCTGAATCCACTGATCTGATCCAGTTTTGGCTTTAATCAACTGTTCCTTTGTAGGGTTCAATCCCAACAATTTGCCACGAATTGGGATCTATCCAATGAGGGGTGACACAAATGTATGATTTTGTTGAACTATATGGAGCGGACCAAACATCGCTGGTTAAGTTCACACAATTGTTTAATATTTCAAAAAAAAAAACAATTAAATCATTTTTTTTTGTTTTATTCCACAATTTTAAACAAGGACGTCTAAGTTTGTTACGACTTACGTGAATGTAACGAGGTTGAAGCGTCTCTCTAATCATTGATGTCAACTGACTGTTTTCTAAGTGGTTGAACGACAAAGCTTCTTGAATCACCAACTTCGTCATTCTATCCCGAAACGCATCGGGTCGTAACGAAATATAGCACCAATCACCACCAAATTTAGGTTGTCTGGCATCCGACGTTGAAGTTTCTTTTTATGCCTTGCAACATTTCCTTTGAATATGCTTATTCAAAGTAGTGTTTGAATTACTTTTTAACAAAGAGCCACAAAACTTGCAACGAGCATTCATTTCTATCGAATCCCAACTGCATCAAATTTCCTTGTTCCGATTATGTGGAATAGTCTGAACAACGAATGTGGTGGAGGAGGAACCGAAACCAAAGGATGATGTTGATTTGGATGCCATAACGAGTGTAGAAGAAAATGTAGAACGAGAGTAAACCTAGAGTATTTTTTACCTTCTTTTAACTATTTATACTCATTGGTTGGGGGGGGGGGGGGGGAGGGGGGGGGGGGTATATGGGATCGAGAACTGGGTAGCAACTGATTTTTTAAAAAATATGAACTATCTCTGGATGCCACCGGGTAGGACCCGGAACCGGTTCCAGGTCGGTCCGCTGTATCGGATCTGGAACCGGGTATTTTGTTCTATGCACGGAATTGGAATGCATTTGGCCCACATTGTCGAAGTGATTTCAGTATGTACTTCTCAAAACCTTAATCTATGATTCTCTGGGTTAATTACTTTCATTTTTATCATTCAGTTTGTGAAACATTTAAATAATTACATTAATCTGGCCGTATAATTAAACTTATTTACATATTTATAAACATACGGATCCATTCATGTGAACTTGCTTATGTAGACTCATTTACACAAAACAAATTATTATAGACTTATCTAAATAAGTCTGTTCACACAAACCTACTTGTAAATTTGTTTAGTGTGTTTATACCTACCTTGGCTGGAAATTTGAATATTCTATTTATCTCTTTAAAACCTCATATCAAGTTAAATACGAACTCAAACGTTTGAAATTTCTTCCATTAAGTATGATACTATTGTTACTTTATTCTGATTGTCATTTTCCTCGATAAATCCAGTGAATATTCATTACATGGTTTTTGTCTATGTCCTATCTTTCTTTTTATCTTATTTGGTCAATAGTTTACCATTTCAATTAATCGTAGAATTAATTAACACTATATTCCAACGGCCTACCTTAAGTTGTTAAGTTATTTTATTAATTATTAAGATTAAGATTAAGATGGCCCTATGTTATTTTATTATATTTTTCACATTTTTTACGACCAACTTGACACCCTTAGATAAGTTTTAGTTTATTTTTTTTCTTCAGATTCTTGCAATCGATTTGCAAACGAAATTATAATTCTAGTTTTTAGCTAATTCATTTTGCTTTCCAAGTTAATTTATTTTTATATACATTTTTTTGTGAGCAACATGCACATGCCATTTATTTTTAACTTCTTTTTACATTTTTACGACTAATTTGCGACGTGGAAGTTATTTTAAAGTTGTAAATTCTTTGTTTTTGTTTTTGTTTTTATATTTTTTTGCGATGGCAAATTAAATAATATATGATAGCCCTTAAAAGATCGCAACTATAGAGACAGATTTGGAACATTGTTATATTTATATTTTTTAGTTTTAACATATTTGATACCACTTTGCACCCAATATTTATAATTTTATATTGATTAATTAGTTTTAGTGTTTTCCCGACATTAATTTCTAACTGATTTGAGTTGAAATATCTATTGAAATTGTTTTGAATGAAGTTCTAAACTGCAATTGTGAATTATTGAAAATATGATGATTTTGACTCACATTTGATGCAAAATGTTAGTTTGGTGAATTCATTAACCAAATGAGCCGAAAATGGTTTTGAATGATCAAATACAGAATGATTTTACAATCAAGCGCTCATATTCCATTTCTCATCCCAACCATATATTTTTTTTAAATTCATATTTTTCTAAATTTATTTCTCACTTTTAATATACCTCCTACACCTCACTTCCCATGTTTTATTTATATTCAATTAAATAATGTTTTTTTTATAGGATTATTGGATTTTATCACCTTTAACTATTGGTTATTAGCCGCTCCCACCCCCAACTATCACTTTGACGCCCGCCACCGCCAACTTAACACTTAGTTTGTTCTGTCACCATGTCTTTAACTCATCACTAACTTTTGAGCTTGTTACTATACTTTTCGGGGTGTCCAAAGATCGCTAAAACCTTCCTAAGATCCCTATGACACCCCAAAAGTATAAAAACATGATCAAAAGTTAGTGATCAGTTAACAACGTGGTGACAAAACACACTAAGTGTTAAGTTGGCGTTGACGGGCGTCAAAGTGATAGTTGAGGGTGGCAGCGGCCAATAGCCAATAGTTGAGATGATAAAATCCAATAACCTTTTTTTATATTATTTTGATCTTTCTTTCACTTACATCCATGCATAAAATATATTAAAAAAATATGGGGATGGATAGTGATAAAAAATTTGAGAGGTTGGTTTGTTTTCCTTTAAAATTGGGGGGGGGGGGGGGGGGGGGGGGGGGATGTAGATGTGTTTATTATGATTTTAGCCAATTTCTCTCATAATTAAGAATGGGAGATGAGATGGGATGGGATGGGAATGATTTTATATTTCCCTATGTATTTGTGAGTGTGTTACTTATATTATAAGAAATGACTGTGAGTATTGTAAAAGAGAAAAAATGTTACTGTTAATCTGTAAATATATGAGAAACACGGTTCATCCTTATATATTTTTAAATATTTTTGAAAGTGGTAATGAATAAAGTAAAGAGAAAATGTAATGATAAAAGTATAAATAATATTATTTAATTGAAAATAAGATAGAAAAATAGTGATTTTTAGTGTAATTATGGAAATAGGGATAAAGAATTCAATGTGAATGTTCTTAGATTGACACCCTCACATTCAGATGTAATCCTAACATATGAGCCCATTTCTGACCTTTTTAGTGTAGACGAGGCGTTATAAGAGTGTCGTTTGGAGCAATTTTAGAGGATGTTTTGGGTGATGATAGGTGCGGTTTTTAGATGCGGATGATTGTATTTGATGTGTGAAGGCTTTTGGAGCAAACGAGGACTTGGGTGGTGGATGAGGAGGGGCAGTGTAACAACCCGTGTTCTGGAAGTCAAAGTCAAAGTCAAGGTCAAGGTCAAAGGAAGAAAAGATTGCTAATTACGATCTGTCACTCCTTGCTTGATTACTGATTTGACTTCTTTGACTTGTAATCGAAACTTTATTTTGACCGCTTTAGTTGTATTATGTGAAGTAATTGTTAATAAATCGCTACTTAATCGCATATCAGTTGCTAATCGACTTATCGAACCGCATTTCGCAACCCAAATTACGCGTTCTGGATATTGTTTTACGTGTGTGTGCTTATTATGTGTTACTTGTGCATGTTTATATTATGTATAGTGATTGATCGAAACACAATCGCAATTCTATCACATCGCAATCTAATCGCAAACGCTAAACGCAAGTTAATTATAGTGATTGTATGTTAGATATAGTAGTTAGGTTGTTTGTGTACCTAATGGGTAATACTATCGCATCGCTCACTCGAATCGCATCGCAACGCTCAACACGCGAATCGAGACGACAAAACCCAACACGCCGACACTTGGATCGAATGGCCACCCGATTGAGTGGCCGTCCGATCGGATTGCTATCCGATCGGGGCGTCATCCGATCGGTGACCCACTCAACCCTTGTGCCTTTCCTCTTTTGGAAACCCTATAAATACCCTCCTGTCACATCATTTGTGATGTGACAGCTCCTCTACTCGACCAGCTCGCTCAAGCACTCATTTCTCTCGATTTCTCGCGATTCTTGTAAGTTTCCAACCTAAATCTTGTACTTCTATGATCTACACGCACTTCTTCATCTTTTTCACCTTTGAATCTTAACTTTTAACCGTGAAATCAGTGGATTTGAGGTGTTCTAGGGTGATGTCACCATGGAGTTCTTGTGAACTTCAAGAGTTGGCTTCATTCCACCAAGAATAACTCAGATCTGAAGGATTTCCACATGAATAAACAAAGATCTTGCAGAGATCCGGACATAACCAAGGTTAAAAGGATTGAAAGATGGTTTTCCAACCTTCTTTCAACTCTTTTACACTCAATGCACTCAAAACCGATAGAATCGGAGCTCGTTCTGATCTTCTACTCATTCTTGTTGAAAGGTTGGTTCAAGACCTGATTTCTATCCACGGGACAACTGATTTCGGGTTAAACATGAACAACCTTCACGAACCAGTAAACTGATCGGACTAGGGTGATTCCTGTTCAATCAGATAACTTGGGTCATGATGGGGTTCTGTTGTTTAGCACGTGGTCATACAGTCTCGATCAAACCGCAAAACTTAACAAATCCTCAAGTTGCGAAGGATCTGAACGCGGGACGGATTGCCGTCCGATCGGATTGCCGTCCGATCGGATTGCCATCCGATCGACCCCCAATCCGATCGGACTGCTCTTGAGGATTTCACACTTAAACAATTTTCAACATGTTCAATGCATAGTAAATTCCAACGGACTGTCACCCGATCGGTAGGCCATCCGACTGGGTGTTGATCCTGCTGTGAACTTGTTCTCTGAGAAATACCTCGCCGGACGGATCCGTACCCGATCGAACTGTCGTTCGATCGAATGACCTGAAGGGTAGAGATAGTTCTCTGTTTTCGAAATGCTACAACGAAAACTTCAAAGGACAAGCCATCATACACAAACACATCCATCCCAAACAAGGTGTCAATTCGACCGAATGGCCATCCGAACGGATGACCATCCGAACGGATGACCATCCGAACGGATGACCATCCGAACGGATGACCATCCGAATGGATTGACATCCGATCGAATGGCCATCCGTTCGGATTGCCATCCGGCCGGATGACCACTCATCACTTGTTCTCTCTGCATCGTTTTACGCGTCGCTTATCATTTATGCTATCGTTCTGATCAGGCTAATCTCAATCTATCGCTCCCTTCAATCCATTAACTACCATCGCTGTGAGTATACTCGATCCCTTTTTGCTTTATGCACTTTTAGGTGTTACATACGTTACTTATTCTAAATCACATCGAACACACAACGCAAACACTATTTATACGCTGACCGCTAATGCATGTTATACGTGACTCGATGAATGCCTGTTTGTTATGTTTACACATTGATTGCTGTCTACCTGCCTTAGCAACGATAGTACTATAGTTTGGACTCAACACCTGTTCATTCAGGGGTTGTTAAGGACAATACTTCACGTGTTCACAGCGGTGAACATGTGATGCGCACTCGCTACTCGCAGTCAACTCGCAGTCATTGGTATTGATAGGATCTTTGTCGATAACTTACATGCTTCACATTATACGTTGTACATGCTGGTTATGCGTAAACGATTTCGAACTCTATTATACTATTAAACTTGTATGCTCACTTTTACACTATGTATATTGACCTCTATTTTAACGTATGTGACAGGTGTTTAGGATGCTTGCTTGCTACTTGGTGGAACCGAGCTTAGGAGAGTCTAGAAACCAACAAAGACAATTTATTTTTATTTGAATCGGAGTTGTCGGAACATGTTTGTTTTGAGAATATCTATGATTGTAATAACTTACTTGCTTAATAGGTTATGGTATAGGACATAATATTAACTATTCGGTAAAGTAGTTGTTATGGAATTTCTCTTGACAATCTGTTTCGCTTAGTGCCGCGCCCCGATGTTTCCACCATCGGTTGGGGTGTGACAGATTGGTATCAGAGCCATAACTATAGGGAATTAGGCAAGACACGACCTAGTCCGGGTTGATGTCTTAGAAACGACCTAGTCTATAGTCTAAGTACCAACGGACCGACCTGTGCGTACCCGGTATGGGTTTTGTGCAAGCTTATATACTATTTCTCGCTTGAACTCGCTGTACATTACACACTTGCGCGGACATCGCATGCTACCGCTTCGCGCAAGGTCAGCCTTTCCTAAGGCTGGCAACTTGCACTATTTTCAAATTTACCGCGAAGGCAAGGTGATTTAGCCGAGAATAGGTCTGAAAACCGCAAACTCTCGACCAGATCGCTTGCTTAACGCGAACTTTTACTATCAACACGAGAATTTGAGTTGAATCAGGAGTGAAACCCATACTTCGACGCAAATTTTCCCCTCTACTTCATCAAAACAAGGAACATAGTCGTTAAGTTAGGGGTGAAACCCGAACCTTGATGACTTATACCGCTCCATATTATGTTTTACAAAACTCTCACCAAAGTTTCGACGGACTCCAACGACTTGAAGTCACACTACAACTGGAAGGATGCGTGCCGACAGCCCGGATTGAGGCAAGAGCACAGTCCTGAAGGCCCTAGAGTGTACCACGAGTCCTTGTGAATAGTCGAACCACTTTAGGTAGTCGATGTCTATCGAGCCGCAGACGATCCATTCTCGATTTTATGTGTTTCAATTCTGGATTCACCGCCGCTAACTCTGTGATTTATCGATTTTATGTGGAATTTTATGTGTTTTACATGCTTATTTGTTAGCGTTTTGAGATAAACAGTACAGTGGTACTAATGGTTTCGATTTCACGTTTCACACTCCGCCAAAACACACACAATTCACACTACGCCAACAAATCGCTAGTATTATTCGCAATCGCTACTCGCTAATCGAAATCGCTATATTTAATCGCTACAATTAATCGCTATACGAAGGATAGGCGAATACGTACAAAATATGTGTTTAGGTTAGCTTAGGTGCTCATGTGATTATGTGTTTATGTGCTTATGTGATTCTGTGCTTATGTGATTCTGTGGTTATGTGCCTACGTGAATGATTGTGTTCCTGAGCTTTATGGTAAATCGCTAGACTATACTAGGGATATCGAAATTGAGTTTGAGTCATGTGACGATGTCTGTTGCAGACAATGTCGTCATCTGGATCACTTCACTCCCGCGCCGCTAGACGCAAACAAGCTGACAAGTGACTCGCTTCTCTCGTCACAGATCATTAGTGAGCTGAACGAAAACGCAAGCAAGTCTTCTGAAGAGTCTCAGACCGATTCTCCCAAAGCTGTCTTTAGCTTCAAGCAGTTCAAGGCCTGCAGACCGAAAGAATTTACAAGTGAAGATGGGCCTACGGCTATGTTCCAATGGTTTGATTCGATCGAAGTCACCATGCGTCAGAGTGGCTGTCCTGATGATCTCCGTACTCTCAACGCCACCGACGTCTTCCAGTCTCGAGCTTTGGATTGGTGGACGGCCGAGAGAAACAAACACGGAAATGATGCAGCTTATGGGTTGATGTGGGATGAGTTGAAGGACGTTATGATGCAAGAGTTCTGCCCTCCCCACGAGCGCCAAAAGCTGGAGGACGAATTTTGGCATATCACGCAGAAGGATGGTGACAATGCTGGGTTAACTGCTCGCTTCAAGCAGCTAAGCATAATCTGTCCAGACCAAGTGAAGACTCCCGAAATCGCCATCAAGAAGTATATCCATGCTCTTCCGGATGGCGTGGCTGATTTCGTTCAAGCTGCCAAGACGACAACGATTGAGGAGACCTACTTACTCGCTGCTGAGATCAACAATAAGCGAGTTAAGTCTGGGTACTGGGATAAAGTCTCCAAGAATCTGCATCAAGTCACCGTTGTTTCAACCGCTGAAACCACCGCCACCGCACCGCAGTCTTCAAAGCTCTCACGTCGCAAGAGAAAGAACAGCAGCTCTAGTAACAAGAACTGCGCAGTTACTGCCGCACCACTTCAAGCTGTACCAACCCAACCGCAGCCTCAACATCGCCAAGCAGCAGCGCCTGTGGCAAATGCACAGCCAGCAAAGCGTGCATACACTGGGCCACATTCGCTCTACCCTACTTGCACCTATCACCACCCGGTTGATATCGCTTGCAGATTCTGTGTACATTGCAACATGTACGGTCATTTCACCGCCAACTGCCGCAATGGTTCTCGACAAGCTCTAGCTCCATTTCAAGGTCAAGCTACTGCTCAATAAGCTCTACTTCCTGCTCCTCAAGGCCAACAAGCGGCTCCTGCACCCGCGATCCACGCTAGAGCTTGCTTTGCGTGTGGTGATCCCAACCAATTCGCAAACATGTGCCCGAATCGAGTGGTGAAACAAGAGCCACAACCGTAGCAGCCAGCACAACAGCAGCCAGCTCAGCAAGCAGCCCGCAGGCGCGTTTTCAACATCAACGCCCGTCAGGCCCAGGCAGACAACAACGTTGTTAATGGTACATTTCTCGTAAATGGTATATATGCTTCGTATTTGTTTGATACTGGAGCCGATAACTATTTTGTATCGTTCGAATTCGAAAGACTCCTGAATTGTAAGCGCGTTAACCTCCCATCAACCTTCAATGTAGAAGTTGCCACTGGAAGAACCATCACCGTCAGTTCTGTTATACGTGACTGTACTCTCGATCTCAACGATCATGTTTTCCTGATTAACCTCATTCCGATGCAACTTGGCAGTTTTGACGTCATAGTAGGTATGGATTTCCTTCGGGAAAATCATGCTGAAATTGTTTGTTTCAATAAAATGATTCGTTTTTCACTCGCGAATGGTGATCAATTGTTTGTTTATGGAGAAGTCGCTTTGAAAAGATTACAACTCATGTCATGTGCTCAAGCTAGCAAGTATCTTCGCAAGGAATACCAAGCTTTCTTGGCACACATCGTAGTAGCAGAGAAAAAGGAAGTTAAGGAGGTAGACCAGGTCCCCGTTGTTCGTGAATTTCCCAACGTATTTCCCAATGATCTTCCTGGATTATCACCCACTCGTGATATCGATTTCCGAATCGACCTTATTCCTGGAGTAAATCCAGTTGCTAGAGCGCCTTATCGCCTCGCTCCCTCTGAAATGCGCGAACTCTTGAGTCAGCTCCAGGAACTACTTGATAAAGGCTTCATTCGCCCTAGCACCTCTCCTTGGGGCGCACCAGTCCTTTTCGTTAAAAGGAAGGACGGGTCATTTCTGATGTGCATCGATTACAGGGAATTGAATAAGCTTACCATCAAGAATCGATATCCCTTGCCCCGAATCGATGATTTGTTTGACCAGTTACAAGGCGCTACGTGCTTCTCGAAGATCAATCTACGCTCAGGCTACCATCAACTGCGAATTCAAGAAGAAGATATACCCAAAACCGCTTTTCGAACCCGATACGGTCACTACGAGTTCGTTGTCATGCCTTTTGGTTTTACCAACGCTCCTGCAGTTTTCATGGACCTAATGAATCGTGTGTGCAAACCCTTTCTTGATCACTTCGTCATCGTGTTCATCGATGATATCCTGATCTATTCCAAGTCAACAGCCGAACACTCGCAGCATCTACGTTTGGTTCTTGAGTTACTCCAGGGAAACCGACTCTATACCAAGTTCTCCAAGTGCGAATTTTGGCTGGAGGAGGTCCAATTCTTGGGTCACATTGTCAATAGCCAAGGTACGTCGACCCCACGAAGATTGAAGCAGTTAAGAGCTGGGTTACACCCAAAAATCCATCTGAAGTCCGCTCTTTTCTCGGACTAGCAGGTTATTATCGCCGATTTATCGAAGGTTTCTCTAGAATCGCTGTACCGCTTACTTCGCTTACGCATAAGGACAAACCTTTTGTTTGGGGAACTAAATAAGAGGAGGCCTTTCAAACTCTTAAAGTTATGCTTTGCAATGCTCCCGTACTCTCACTTCCTGACGGAAATGACGACTTCGTAGTCTACTGCGATGCCTCGAACCTTGGTCTTGGTTGTGTTCTCATGCAACGAGACAAGGTCATCGCGTACGCCTCTCGACAGCTCAAGATCCACGAGAAGAACTATACCACACACGACCTAGAGCTTGGCGCAGTTGTTTTTGCGTTAAAGATTTGGTGACACTACCTTTACGGTACTAAGTGTACGATCTTCACCGATCATAGGAGCCTACAACACATCTTTGACCAGAAGGAACTGAATATGCATCAACGCCGGTGGGTAGAACTCCTCAACGATTACGACTGCGAGATCCGCTACCATCCAGGCAAAGCAAACGTCGTCACCGATGCTCTCAGTCAACGAAGCTATTTGCATAGTGTTCGTAATGTCCAAGCCCAGCATAACCTCGAAACTCTCATACGCGACGCTCAACATGCTTGTTTCACCGAACGAACCTTGAAGAAGGAAAGAATTCTCAACGACGGCGCTCAACTCGAGAACAAATCGAATGGTATCTTTCATTACTTAGACCGAATTTGGATTCCCAAGCGTACCGATTTACGACAACTACTGATGGACGAAGCCCACAAATCTCGATATTCTATTCATCCCGGTGCCGACAAAATGTACCAGGACATGCGCTACAAGTACTGGTGGTCGGGTATGAAAAGGGATATTGCTATCTATGTTTCGAAGTGCCTGACTTGTTCGAAAGTGAAGGCCGAACATCAAAGACCCTCTGGCTTACTCGTACAACCCGAGATCCCTATGTGGAAATGGGAGAGTATAGCTATGGACTTCATAACGAAACTCCCGCGCACGCCATCAAGTCACAACAGTATCTGGGTTATAGTCGACCGTTTGACTAAGTCCGCTCAGTTTCTACCGATACGAGAAGACTATAAGGTAGAACGATTAGCACGAATCTACACCTACGAGGTTATCTGTCGACACAGGACACCTCGTGATATCATCTCTGACCGCGATGGTCGATTCACCTCGCGTCTTTGGGAAACGTTTCAATCTGCTCTCGGTACTGCACTTAATCTAAGTACTGCTTTCCATCCACAGACCGACGGTCAGACTGAAAGAACGATTCGTACCCTTGAAGACATGCTTCACTCGTGTGTCATAGATTTCGGTGGTAATTGGGACACGTACTTACCTTTAGTCGAATTCTCGTACAACAACAGTTATCACTCTAGCATTCAAATGACACCATTTGAGGCATTATACAGAAGGAAATGTCGATCGCCTATTGTATGGCACGAGATCGGAGACGCGCAACTTACCGGTCCCGAGCTGTTGCAAGAAACGACTGACAAAATCCTCCAGATTCGAGACAATCTACTGAAAGCTCGGAGTCGTCAGAAAAGTTACACCGATAGACGCCGCAAGCCCCTTGAATTTGACGTTGGCGATCACGTACTCCTAAAGGTTGCACCTTGGAAGGGGGTCATCCGATTCGGCAAGAAAGGAAAGCTCGCGCCTCGATATGTTGGACCCTTTAAGATCCTGGAAAGGATTGGTAAAGTGGCATACAGACTCGAACTACCAGAGGAACTGAGTAACGTCCACCCGACTTTCCACGTTTCGAACCTTAGAAAGTGCCTAGCCGAATAGGAATTACACGTCCCTCTCGAGGATTTACAAGTGGACGAAACATTACACTTCGTGGAGAAGCCTGTCGAGATCATGGGTCGAGAGACTAAGGTACTCAGACGCTCACGCATTCCCATTGTGAAGGTTCACTGGGAAGGCAAACGCGGTGCAGAGTTCACCTGGGAACTCGAAAGTGACATGAAGGCAAAGTACCCGCAACTGTTTGTTACGACTACTTCTTAAATTTCGGGATGAAATTTCCTTAAGTAAGGGAGACTGTAACAACCCGTGTTCTGGAAGTCAAAGTCAAAGTCAAAGTCAAGGTCAAAGTCAAAGGAAGAAAAGATTGCTAATTGCGATCTGTCACTCCTTGCTTGATTACTGATTTGACTTCTTTGACTTGTAATCGAATCTTTATTTTGACCGCTTTAGTTATATTATGTGGAGTACTTGTTAATAAATCGCTACTTAATCGCATATCAGTCACTAATCGACTTAACGAACTGTATTTCGCAACCCGAATTACGCGTTCTGGATATTATTTTACGTGTGTGTGCTTATTATGTGTTACTTATGCATGTTTATATTATGTATAGTGATTGATCGAAACACAATCGCAATTCTATCATGTCGCAATCTAATCGCAAACGCTAAATGCAAGTTAATTATAGTGATTGTATGTTAGATATAGTAGTTAGGTTGTTTGTGTAACTAATGGGTAATACAATGGCATCGCTCACTCGAATCGCATCGCAACGCTCAACACGCGAATCGAAACAACAAAACCCAACACGCCGACCCTTGGATCGAATGGCCACCCGATCGTGTGGCCGTCCGATCGGATTGCTATCCGATCGGGGCGCCATCCGATCGGGGACCCACTCGACCCTTGTGCCTTTCCTCTTTTGGAAACCCTATAAATACCTTCCTGTCACATCATTTGTGATGTGACAGCTCCTCTACTCGACCAGCTCGCTCAAGCACTCATTTCTCTCGATTTCTCGCGATTCTTGTAAGTTTCCAACCTAAATCTTGTACTTCTAGGATCTGCACGCACTTCTTCATCTTTTTCACCTTTGAATCTTAACTTTTAACCATGAAATCAGTGGATCTGAGGTGTTCTAGGGTGATGTCACCATGGAGTTCTTCTGAACTTCAAGATTTGGCTTCATTCCACCAAGAATAACTCAGATCTGAAGGATTTCCACATGAATAAACAAAGATCTTGCAGAGATCCGGACATAACCAAGGTTAAAAGGATTGAAAGATGGTTTTCCAACCTTCTTCTACTCATTCTTGTTGAAAGGTTGGTTCAAGACCTGATTTTTATCCATGGGACAACTGATTTCGGGTTAAACATGAACACCGTCATGAAACAGTAAACTGATCGGACTAGGGTGATTCCTGTTCGATCAGATAACTTAGGTCATGATGGGGTTATGTTGTTTAGCACGTGGTCATACCGTCTCGATCAAACCGCAAAACTTAACAAATCTTCAAGTTGCGAAGGATCTGAAAGCAGGACGAATTGTCGTCCGATCGGATTGCCATCCGATCGACCCGCAATCCGATCGGACTGCACTTGAGGATTTCACACTTAAACAATTTTCAACATGTTCAATGCATAGTCAATTCCAACGGACTGTCACCCGATCGGTAGGCCATCCGACTGGGTGTTGATCCTGCTATATACTTGTTCTCTGAGAAATACCTCACCGGACGGATCGGCACCCGATCAAACTGCTGTTCGATCGAACGACCTGAAGGGTAGAGATAGTTCTCAGTTTTCGAAATGCTACAACGAAAACTTCAAAGGATAAGCCATCATACACAAACACATCCATCCCAAACAAGGTGTCAATCTGACCGAATGGCCATCCGAACGGATGGCCATCCGAACGCATTGACAACCGATTTATTGGCCATCCGTTCAGATTGCCATCCCGCCAGATGAACACTCGTCACTTGTTCTCTCAGCATCGTTTTACTTGCCGCTTATCGTTTATGCTATCGTTCTGATCAGGCTAAGGTCACTCTAGCGCTCCATTCAATCCATTAACTACCATCGCTGTGAGTATACTTGATCCCTTTTTGCTTTATGCACTTTTGGGAGTTACATACGTTACTTATTCTAAATCACATCGAACACACAACGCAAACACTATTTATACGCTGACCGCTAATGCATGTTATACGTGACTCGATGAATGCCTGTTTATCATGTTTACACATTGATTGCTGTCTACCTGCCTTAGCAACGATAGTACTGTAGTTTGGACTCAGCACCTGTTCATTCAGGGGTTGTTAAGGACAATACTTCACATGTTCGCAGTGATGAACATGTGATGCGCACTCGCTACTCGCAGTCAACTCGCAGTCATTGGTATTGATAGGATCTTTGTCGATAACTTACATGCTTCACATTATACGTTGTACATGCTGGTTATGCGTAAACAATTTCGAACTCTATTATACTATTAAACTTGTATGCTCACCTTTACACTATGTGTATTGACCTCTATTTTAACGTATGTGACAGGTGTTTAGGATGCTTGCTTGCTACTTGGTGGAACCGAGCTTAGGAGAGTCTAGAAACCAACAAAGACAATTTATTTTTATTTGAATCTGAGTTGTCGGAACATGTTTGTTTTGAGAATATCTATGACTGTAATAACTTACTTGCTTAATAGGTTATGGTATGGGACATAATATTAACTATTCGGTAAAGTAGTTGTTATGGAATTTCTCTTGACCATCTGTTTCGCTTAGTACCGCGCCCCGATGTTTCCGCCATCGGTTGGGGTGTGACAGGCAGTGGTGGTTCAGGGCTAGATGGTGTCGTGTCATTCACTTTGGAGACATACCAATCGATTTGCCAACACCAGTGTGTGACTTTGGTGGCAAATCATGCCCCAAATTTTGGTTACATAAGATGTGACAACTGTCAAATTTCCTTATATCCGTGCAATAATTAAATAGTAATTTGTAGCTTAATGATTGTGCTTGACTGGGATTAATGACATGAATGGTTCTGATTATTGTCATACATATACAAGTGCATTAAATGTTGCATACTTTCATATCATTATTGTATACAACACACTGTGATTAAAATCAGTGCACGAAACAAAGTTAGCACAGTTATCAGACAAACTAGAAGTACTGACGGGAGTTCAGTACTCAGACAGACATGATGTTAAGACACAAAATGAGCACAAAGGCAAGAGTTACACTAGTATAGTGTGTAGGAAAGTAAGGATCATAAAACTGCCTTCCTAGTGATAGTTTTAGTGCCGAAAAGTGCCTAAAACTCACACAAATTGCAGAATTCTGCAATTTTCAGCAAAAGTCAGCATTCTAACAACATAATATTATGCTGAATTATGGTTTACTGGTCCAGAATACCTTCCTAGGTGTCAGGAATCAAAACTGTCACAAAAGGGAACATAAAGCACACTAAACTGCGTAATTTAGCACCTTAACGAACCGGTAACCAACCGAACAACCGGACACGACCCGAAACACCAAATTTCCACTAGAAGAATTGTTTTATCATTTCCGAGCTAGTTATGGTCACCAAACATCATAACACACCTTATAATTTCATAACACATGTAAACACTAAAATTTACACTTAGAAACTAACTAAACAATTGAAATCCAACCTTATACCCCCCCTGGCTACGGATATCATGGATGGACCCACCCATGATTTTCTAGCAATTGTTTGTGTGAATTGTTGGAAACTTTAGGAGCATAATAACCTATGGATACTTAGATGTTGGAGACATGTTTAAATTAGCCTCAAGTCCCACATGCTTCTCATTTCCACAACACCAACACACTTCAACTCTCTCTCCCTCTCTTCCTCCGTCACGGTCGAGAACCACCACCCACACCACCATCACTTCCACTTCAATCTCTTCCAATCTAAAGTGATTCCAAGGTGCTAGAAGCAAGACTAAGGAGCTTGGAACCATTGGAGGTTGAAGGACCTTTCTCAAGAGCTTTTAACCACCTAGTTCATCATCTTCATCACCTTTGATCTCTTCTCTAGCCTTGTGCTAGTAGTAAGACTCTTATAACTTCATTTTACTTCTCATTATGTTGGTTAAAAGATTATGTAAGTAACTAAACATAAAGATCATGAAAGAACAAGAAGATAACTCTTCACATAAAGCATAAAATCATGATAATCTATGTTGATCTACAGTATGTATAGATCTTGATTGTTGATTACTTGTGTTTATGATGTTAAACATCATAAGAAGCTTGCTAGATTGTGATTAAACACATGATCTAGCAAGTGAGTGGATCAATCTTGTGAAAATCAAGATGATCATCCTTAACCAGCTGGGGTAGCCCAGTTGGCCACCGACACCCACCTCTTACCAAGAGGTACCGGGTTCGAACCTTGGGGTGAACAAAGTACCCTCAAAGGGTCGGCTCGGCAAGGGTATTTACTGCCAGGCTCAGGCTTGTCGGGTGGCGGCCTGGGAGGGGTTATCCCCTCCGCGGTCAGGGGTACCGTGCATTACCCTTCTTTTTTTTTTTTAAGATGATCATCCTTTATGTTTTACATGAACTTGAAAATGAAGATGATTTTATGTATGATGAAGTATGAAACATGTTATAAGTCTTGTAAAAGGATGATTTCAAAAATAGTTTTCTCAAGAAACCAAGTTTATTTACAAAATTTACATAACCTTGATTTTTAAAGAAACTAATCATATATTTAGTGTTAAATCAAGACTAGAACCATGTTTGTAACAAGAAAAATACAAAAGAATTATTTTTAGAAAAATCATCTTATAAGTTGTGAAAGACTAAATTTTTCAAGAATGATATTTATGAGCAAAGAAACATGTTTTAAAGTGTAACTAAGTCTACTAAATAACATAGTAAGTTACTACAAGTTTTTACAAAATTTCAAGTTCATGATGTAGTGTAAATTGCATGATTTTGGCACATGGTAGGTGTTGATTGAATTGTTGTTGATTGGAGATAATTTTAAAAGAAAATGATATGCTTTGAAAGCATGGAAACCTCCATTTTTAAGGGGAAACTATGGCAAAATTTTTGTAGAATTTAAACACTTAGAAAAAATATTTTTAAACAAGTTTTTATAAGTAAATTTTAACCATGGTTTTTCATATAAAATTTGCCATAAATTTTGTTACAAAAATTACAAATGTTGGAGGTTGTTTTTGATAAGTAAAAGTGACTAAGTATATATTTAGGAAAATATATATTTAGATGTCACAATTTGTGTGATTACTTGTATATTATGTGTATTGGTTATATTATTTTAGGACTTGAAAATAATATAACTTACCAAAATACCAAAAATCATAATACAAAATAATACCAAAATTCCAAGAAAATAAATATATAATTTAAACCCGAATTATGGACAAATCAAACAAGGAATATGATGGCATATATATATTCCGGAAATTAAGTTCATATATATTTTGACAAACCATTTAAACAGTATTTTGGAAACCATAGAAACGGAAATTTGATTTTTACAAGAATTACAAAAATATATCATATTTTTACCAAGTAAAAAATATATTATTTTGAGTAAAGAAAAATATATATATTTTCTTGAACCACTAGAAGTTATATTATTTTTGAGGAAAATAAATATTTTCTTAAAGAAGTCAAGAATATATTATTTTGGGTGAAAAATGAATTTATAAATATTTTCTAAGATAATCTTAAAAATATATTATTTTTGAGGTTTATATGAAAATATAAATATTTTTGCCAAGGAAGAATTATAGATAATTTTCTATAAAAGTTTTCTTAAAATATATATATTTTAAGAATATAAATTGGTAATTTTATTGATTACAATATAATATTCTGGAAAATTAAATACAAAAATTAAGTATAAGAATACTTAATAAATACAACGAAAATACGTATTCTTGTACGTATAAATACACACCGGAATACGCCACCAATACTTGGCAAAATACACAAGTCTAAAAATACATAAGTATACTTATACCCATCATTGGGAAATATTCATGAAAGGATTACAAGGCAAAACAAGTTAAAATATATTATGTTAACAAATGTTCCAATAATTAATAAATAATTTAAGTTAAAATATTATTATTTTAACAAATAATTATATGCTTTGGGATAATATTTATTACATCAAAAACGTAACTCAAATGTATTAAGTCATAACACTCAAGACTAGAAGGCGTGGCACGACCCATCCTTCTAATAGAACGTAGCACGTGTGTAGGTAGTCGTGCGACCGAGGAGAAGCTTTGAGTTACACCAGTTTGCAGGACACAAGATTGTGAGTTCATGTCCCCCTTTTCTTTTAAGTGTTTTCAGTTTTATAACTTCGGGGGTGAAATACATGTTACAATTGTTTACAAACGTTTACAAATGGTATGGTTAGCTAAGGAATGAACTGTTGGATCATGTGAGTGGTGGGTACAACGCTTAAGACCATTAATCCTCGTATAAGGACCGAGGGACATGAGTGATAGATCTATTTGGGTGTTGCGAGCCCCACCTGTTGGTGCATTTAGTGTCTGTTAACTTCGTCTTAATCGAGTCTTATGTCTAGATAGGATAAACGAGTGCACAACAGGGATCAAATTAGGGTTTGATGTTGTTAAAGTTGGTAATTTCGTTTGAATGAGACATGACCATTTCAAACGAAATTAACAAGTTTAATTTCACTTGAAATGGCCATGACACCTTCAAGCGAAATCACTCCATCTATAAATACCCATGTTGTTGTGTCATTTCATACGGAATCTGATCATATGCTCTGAGTCGAGGTGCTGTCCGTTTGTCATTTGAACGTGTAAAAGCTCAGGATTGATCAATAAAAGGATAATTAGAGAGGAACAAGTTGTGTTAACATCTTTTACATTGATTCCGCCTTTGTACTTGATGATGAACTACTCATACTGACTGTTTAGGGTCACCGGTCGATCCAACACCACCCCTGGGCCGGATGTGGCCGAATGTGGTGACTATGTCTTCCAGCCGGAAACCCTGTACAAAATCTGCTAGGTTTGAGCCTTCCTGCACCATTGCACACATATTAATGACCTTGCAAATCATTAATTGATCTGTTTATAGACGCTTTCATACCGGTTTACAAATACATACTCACAGTGATTACAAGTTTATTACAACTCACATACAAAACACATGAACTCGCTCAACTTTTGTTGATTTTTTCAAACTACATGTATTTCAGGAAATTGATAATGGATCTGGCAGGCGTTCAAGGTTTTCAAGTTGTGTTCACAAGAAACGATGTCATCCAGTACTGGAGGGTT
>JARYGA010037008.1:0-24757 GCA_030545235.1 Helianthus tuberosus
CAACCCCAGAACCTATAATCCACACCCAACCTTTAGGAATGGACGAGTGGTGGACCAATGACTGGCAATTCCAGAACCTGCTCAAAAGTCCTTATTCCTTTCTCCCTCAGTTCGACCCAGAACCTATACCAAACCCACCTATGAGCAATGAGAATTTAGCTGAACTCCGCCACTTTGGCGAGGAGCTAGTGGATGCAGGAAATAGGATCAGGGAAGTAGGAGAACAGATCTCCTGGAAATACGACGAAAGGGAACGTCGTTATTAAAATATCAACTAACAAGGGATAATGGGATAATGAAACTGTGGTTGTATAATAAATAGAAAAATATAATCTTGTAAAATAACTACAAATAAAACTTTGTAAGATAATGGTGTGTATTGATGCATACTATAAAATATAAAAATGGGAATCGAGAAATCGATAGTTTTGGTTATATGTGTGTATTTGAAATTATATGATTGTTTTGTGTATAATTGTTATTTATTCGATACTAATAAATTATATATATTAATTATCAGATGGAAAACGCTAATAACGAACAAGTTAATGAGGTTAATCAATCTGAGCAACAACCTGGGGATCAATTTATGACTAGACAAGATATAGAAAATATCGTTGCTCAAGGGATAGCCAATGCTATTCCAGCAATACTTGCTGCTGCACAGAAACCTGTTGAACCTCAACAAATAATTCAAAGAAAACGTATTTCTGAAGATAACTTCAGTAATAGCATAAATGGAGGCGGTAATCATACTAATCATGATAATGAACCACTGCAAGCTCCACTCCCTAAGAAAATGAAAGCTGCAACATCTGGTTGCACTTACAAAGAATTTCTTGCTTGTAAACCCGCTGAATTTGCAGGCAATGAAGGAGCGACTGCAGCACTGCGTTAGTTCGAGAAAACCGAGGCAGTGATTATAATCAGTAAATGTGCCGAAAACGAAAAAAGTTATGTACGCGTCAAATCTTTTTAAAGAAGGGGCACTAGAATGGTGGAACACGGTACTTCAAGCCAAAGGAAGAAATATGGCCTACGCCATGAATTGGGAAGAATTTAAGCATTTAATAGAAAGAAAATTATGTCCTGAATACGAAAAAGATCAAATGGCAAATAAATTCCTAAATCATCGTATGACGGGTGTAGATTGTCGTGGTTATACTTCGACATTCTTTGAATATGCTAGAGTAGTATCAACACTGGCTTCGCCAGAACTGGTACTCATTTCTCGTTATATTTGGGGATTGATTAGCGAAATCCGTAATATTGTTAAAGCTGTGAGACCTCGCACTATTGACGATGCGGTAGAATTAGCTAATACCCTAACTGACGAACTGGTACGCACAAGAGATGAAAATAGGAAAAAGGAACTAGCTCAGAAAATTACCCAAGGATTTCGTACGGGTAATAGTAGCAGCTTCAAGAGAAGAGGAACAGGGCAATCTTCAACTTTGCCGTTCTGCAGGAATTGCAAAAAGAAACATTATGGAAGATGCAATGTAATCTGCAACTTTTGCAAAACTGTAGGACATCGCGAAGAAGATTGCAGAAAGAAAACCAGGATCTGCTATAACTGTGGAGAAAATGGGCATTTCAAAACAGAATGTCCTAAATTGGTCAAACCAGCAGACAACAAAGCCAAGCTGGCCGATGGAGCTACCAAGAAGAATGTTCGAGCCTTCCAATTAACTACTCAGGAGGCAGAACTCATTCCAGATGTGATAGCTGGTACGTTTTTAGTCCACAACATATACGCAAAAGTATTATTTGACTCTGGTGCAAACCAAAGTTTTATAAATACTTCATTCTGCCAAGCTCTTAACTTACCTTTGACCAACCTTAGGCAGATTTTTACAGTCGAAACAGCAGATGGGAATTTTATTAAAATAGATAAGGTTTTGCAAAAAGAGAATATAGAACTTTCAGGTCATAAATTTCATGCAAACCTATTGCCAATGAAATTAGCTGGGTTCGATGTGGTGTTAGGAATGGATTGGTTAGTAGCCAACCATGCTCGAATCCTTTGTGATATGAACTCTATAGAAATTCAGTCACCTACTGGAGAAGTAATCATGATTACAGGAGATAAACCATGTAAACCCATGAAGTTCATATCAGTAATGAAAGTTGCTAGTTATGAACGAAAGCAAGGAATAGTATATATGATTTCAGTAATCATTAATACTAAGGGTAAAGAACTTAAGGAGATTCCTGTAGTCTCAGAATACCCAGACGTATTCCCAGAAGAATTACCAGGATTACCACCTGATAGGGAAGTAGAATTTAGGATTCATCTAATTCCAGGAACTACACCGATAGCTAAGGCACCTTATCGGTTATCACCTACAGAAATGTTAGAACTGAAAAAGCAATTAGATGAATTACTAAGTAAAGGATTCATACAACCTAGTTTATCCCCGTGGGGAGCACCAGTGTTATTTGTGAAGAAGAAGGATGGTTCGATGAGAATGTGTATTGATTATAGAGAATTAAATAAGGTTACAATTAAGAAACGATACCCATTACCTAGGATTGATGATCTATTCGATCAACTTCAAGGAGCTAGATATTTTTCTAAGATAGATTTACGCTCCGGATATCATCAATTAAAGGTACAAGAAGAAGACATACCTAAAACTACTTTCAGAACTAGGTATGGTCATTACGAGTTACAGTCATGCCCTTCGGATTAACAAATGCACCTGCAGCATTCATGGACATGATGAATAGGATCTGTAAACCGTACTTGGATAAATTTGTAATTGTTTTCATAGACGATATACTTATTTACTCCAAAAGTCAGAATGAGCATTGTCAGCATTTGCATGCACTCTTAACTTTGTTAAGAAAAGAAAAGCTGTACGCCAAATTCTCGAAGTGTGAATTTTGGTTGCAAGAAGTACAATTTCTAGGTCATATGGTGAATCACGAAGGCATTCATGTAGATCCTGCTAAGATAGAAGCAATTACCAAATGGAAGGTTCCGCAATCCGCAATAGAAATTAGAAGTTTTATAGGTTTAGCTGGATATTATAGACGGTTTATTAAGGATTTTTCCAAGATAGCTGTACCATTAACTAAGCTAACCTGTAAAGCAGTTAAGTTTGAATGGGGACCTAAGCAAGAAGAAGCTTTTAAGATTTTAAAGCAAAAGTTAACAAATGCTCCAATCTTAGCATTGCCAGAAGGAACAGAAGATTTTGAAGTATATTGTGATGCTTCAAAACTAGGATTAGGATGTGTGCTAATGCAACGTAAGAAGGTAATTGCGTATGCTTCAAGGCAATTGAAAAAGCACGAGGAAAACTATACAACTCATGACTTAGAATTATGAGCCATAATTTTTGCCCTTAAGATTTGGAGACATTATCTGTACGGAAGTAAATTTACTGTCTATACAGATCATAAGAGTTTAAGATATATATTTGGGCAAAAAGAGTTAAACATGAGGCAAAGGAGATGGATGGAAATCCTAAGTGATTACGACTGTGATATTCAGTATCACGAAGGAAAGGCAAATGTAGTTGCAGATGCCTTAAGTCGTAAATATCATGAAAAGCAAAAGCGAGTTCGTGCTCTCAGATTAAATCTACAATTAGATTTAATAGAACAATTGAAGAATGTTCAAGCTACAGCAATCAAGAATGATGCTGAAGGAATGAAAGGAAGAATAAAAGAATTAGAGCAAGGAAATGATGGAATTTGGAGATTCCACCAAAAAAGACTTTGGGTGCCTAAACAGGGAGAATTAAGAAATAAGATTTTAGAAGAAGCCCATAAATCTAGGTATACCATGCATCCGGGAAACAATAAGATGTACCAAGATTTAAGAAATAATTTCTGGTGGATAGGCATGAAAAAAGATATAGCTAGATATGTTTCTAAGTGTCTTACATGTTCACAAGTTAAGGCAGAACATCAGAAACCCTCAGGATTACTACAACAACTAGAAATGCCTGTATGGAAATGGGAACTCATAACAATGGATTTTGTTACTAAGTTACCCAAAACCAGAAAGGGTAATGATGCGATCTGGGTAATTGTGGATCGATTAACCAAATCAACTCATTTTCTACCCATGAAAGAAACCTTTAGCATGGAAAGGTTAGCAAAGTTGTATGTAGATGAAGTTGTATCCTTACATGGAGTTCCACTCTCCATTATATCAGATAGGGATAGTCGTTTCACTTCCCATTTCTGGAAAAGTTTCCAAGAAGCTATGGGAACCCGACTAAATTTAAGTACGGCATATCATCCTCAGACAGACGGACAAAGTTAAAGGACAATCCAAACTCTAGAAGATATGCTCCGAGCATGTGTGATCGATTTTGGTGGAAATTGGGACGATCACTTACCTTTGATTGAATTCTCCTATAACAATAGTTATCATGCAAGCATCGAAACTACCCCATTTAAAGCACTATACGGATGTAAGTGCAGAACTCCAGTGTGTTGGGCAGAAATAAGAGAAAGTCAATTATCAGGTCCAGAGATTGTACAAGAAACCACTGACAAGATTAATCAAATCAAGGAAAGATTAAAGACTGCTCGGGATCGTCAAAAGAGCTATGCTGATAATCGACGCAAACCACTAGAATTCCAAATTGGAGACAAGGTACTCTTGAAAGTTTCACCCTGGAAAGGAGTAGTTCGGTTCGGTAAGAAAGGGAAACTAAGTCCAAGATACGTAGGACCATTTTCAGTAATCCAACGTATAGGACCAGTTGCTTATCGTTTACAACTACCAGAAGAGTTAGCTGGAGTACATGACGTATTTCATGTATCCAACCTCAAGAAATGTCTATCAGACGAATCTTGGTAGTACCTCTCCAAGATATAAAAGTGAATGAGAAATTGAAATTTATTGAAAAACCTCTTCAAATCGAGGATCGAAAGATTAAGTTTCTCAAGCACAAACGACTAGTACTGGTCAGAGTCAAGTGGGATTCAAAACGAGGACCCGAATACACTTGGGAGCTGGAATCAGAGATGAAGCAAAAGTATCCTCAATTATTCCAGTAAATCTCGAGGACGAGATTTTTATTAAGGTGGGGAGGATGTAACAACTCATATCAAAAGTCCTAATTATTATATTAGTTTATTCAATAGGAAACCCTAATTAAGACACTCAATTAATTCTGCATAATCCCTAAAATTTTCAGAACAATCAGAACCACGAACAGGGCCCCAAAAACTCAGGGGGGGGGGTATTCCCTGTTAACGATTATCCATATAAATGGCTGTCAAAAACGAATTTACATGCAACGTTGACTCACCAAGGCTACCCAAGACACAAGGCTACCCTAGGCTAGGGGGTATGCCCCACGACACGCGACAGGGACCAAGGACTCCTCCGCGACACGCGGGAGGATCCAATTTTCAGTATAAATAGTGGGGCTTGGGACTTGAACTGTTTGCATATTACGACGTTAAAATTTGCTTCGTACACTAAGATATACACTGAATACTACAAAAACACACACAAATCACGAAGTGCTGCCACAATACAGGGTAATAACTCGATTGCTGCTACGATTCAATGTCCAATCGATTAAACTATCCAATGGATGTTTAAGTGCTGCCCACATTAGGGTTTATGCTTTGTCATTCATCGTTAATTCGATGGATGTTTAAGTATCGCACTTTGTCATTCGATGTGAGGGTTTAATCTCATGAGTTATCGTAAATGCTGTATTAGTTACTAACCTAGTTTGTGTGCATTGTTATTTAAACTAGGTTATCAAGGCTAATCAGTAGGCTAAGCTCTGTTCATATTAAAACTGCAATGTGAGTCATTCTCTTTTTATCAAATTCCTTTACAAAACCCTATTTATTTCAAAGTTATAATTACAGGGATTAAGTCTTTGTAATCTCCAAGTTACAGCCGGTATGTGGGGTTTTGTATACATTACTTGATAAACTTCACCATTGGACAACGAGTTAGCCAAGGGGTGATATGACTATAGTCACAGACACCATCGGGCTAAGAGGCTACCGATGGATGTTCGAGTGACAAATACTGTGGGTAGTTGGTTGATATATGGAAACATTGTAATCGCTCTTAATACTGTAAATTATAACAAATGTGTCGTTTTAGTAAAAAGAATGATTCACCAGTATTTCCCACTGACAAAACCTTTTTCAAACATGTTTCAGGTGATCTGTTGTGATCCAGGAAAAGTGCCGAGTAGCACTACAAGCTTAAGGAAGTGGCTCAATATAAAATAAAGAAACATGTTTTGTAAAAGAAAGATTTCTCCGTGAAATCATATGATTGTAAATTACCAGGGTTTTATCCCGAATTGTCTAATAAAATAATCGGGAAATTTCAGTTTTAAAAAGATCCTGATGAAATCTTCCGCTGTTAAACTCAATTGAATAAATACCACGGGATTTTCTGTCCCGCAGCTCCTGAAACGGGTCAAATCGGGTCGGGGGCTGTGACATACACGAACGAGAGAAACGTGAGTGTGCGTTGGGTCTCGGCTGTGGTGGCCGGCGGTGCAGGCGGCGGCAGCAGGGTGGGCCGACGGGGTGTCGGTGACTGCGGCGAGCTAGGCGGCAGCGGTTGTGGCCGGTTAAGGTTTGGGTGTTATGAGAGTTTTGTTCAAGTTCTTCCATTTTTGTTCATCATCACTCTTCAATAGCAATACCCAATACATTTTAAAGGATATGGACCATTATGCATGCTTGCCAAGTGGCACACATGCATGGTGCATGTGTTGCCATTGGCCAATGTGTTAGGTGCGCGACAAGTGGCGGTAGCACGATGCATGTGCGACATGTGGCGCAGCAAAGGTGCATGTGCGACAAGTGGCGTAGGGTGAGTATACCCGTCTCACCCGGTCCATGTACCCGTCTCTCAATTAATACCCGCGTATCGTTCGTAATTACCAGTTAAACAGGTTAAGTGGATTTTTAGTTCGTTGCCCAAGGTGAAACTCTTACGGGTCAAGACCCGGTCGGCAGCGTTGACTTATCGAACCGGACATAATATCCAACACATCCACCACCACCGTCCGTCCAGCACAACCACTACCCACCACCACCGTCCGTACACCACCACTAGTTTATTTTAGAAGTCTACATACGTTAAAAAACAAACAGCCTTCTTCTTGCAGACTGAAGAGGTTTAGTCCACCTCGTCTTCTACAGATTTCTATGGTCCGCAGACTTCAGACATTTTACCTCTTAAAAAACAAACAACACCTACGTGTTTTTTTGGTAAGGTTTACAGTGAAGGATTTGCTCTCCACATAAGCTTTCTACCAACTTGCTTGATTACATGCCTAAATTTCATTGGTTCTAGCTTAAATTCTTTTTTTATTATTATTTTTTTAAGGATTTTGCACCTTTAAAGTCTGATTGTTATAGTGACTATTGTAAGAAAATATATATTTATATATTAATTTATACAAAAGTTCAAATACAAATAACTTTGTCATACAAAACGTGCGAAGTGTGTGACTTTTTGAAAACGAGCGGTGGCATTTTTGTAATATCCTCAAACTGCGATTCCTTCATGCCAATTTACGTTCCTTCTTACCGATCAACGACCCTAATTCTATTTAGTATGCTTCCAAAATTAGGGTATAGTTGGCAATGCAATTTTATCCCAAAATTGATTAATCACATTGTTGTTTCAGTATCAATTGTTGAACAGAGGTTTGTAGCTCTTGGTCGTCTCGCTTTGATTGTTTGTTTTTATAGTACGGATATATATAGTTAGATTAAGGGGCTGTTTGGTAGCCTCTGAATGGTCATTAAGAGACTACCTCTTAATGGAACCATTAATAATTTTACCAATGAGAAGGTAGAAGAATGTGACATGTGATGATTTACCATTCAGATGTTACCTTTTAACCATTCAGACTTGAGGTTACCTCTTATTCATTCAGAGGTTTTAAACCATTAAGAGGTAGCATCTGAATGGTCATTAAGAGGCTACCAAACAGCCCCTAATTTTTTACATCGATAGAGTAATCTTTATAGAATAGATTTTATAATGTAATTTTTATATGAGTAGCATAATATAATTTTGTCCATTGCTAGAGTAATTTTAACATCATGCATATATTGAGTGTTTAGTGTAACTAGAGTAATTTTATGAGGATAGAGTAATTTTACAGAGAAATTTTAACATCATGAATATATTGACTGTTTAGTATATTGATTGTTTGAATACATAGAGAAATTTTACATCAGTAGAGTAATTTTTATAGAATAATACATGTAGCGTTTTTATTCGGTAGAGTACTTATGGCTAGATTTATTTTAATATCATGCATATAATGATTGTTTAGTATCACTAGAGTAATTTTATGGGGATACTTTTGTTCAAATAAGTAGAGTAATTTTACATCAGTAGAGTAATTTATATTGAAAAATTTATGTATTGAGTAATTATATGCTTATACATGTGTTTGATTTATATAACTAGAGTAATTATATTTTATAACGAGGAATTTTAATTTATAGAGTAATTATACATATGCTTTAATTTATAGAGTAATTATGTTTTTCTATTGATTTTAGATGTTGGAGTACAAGATATAATTGTTGGCTTTCAGCATTTGTTCCTTACTTCTATTGAAAAGACTTTCAAACCTAGTTTATCTTCTTAAATAACATCAGTTGTTGGCATGATTTTCTCATCTTTGGATGTTGCTTATGATTTTTATCAAACATATGCCAAAAGTTGATGGTTTTGTAGAAGGAAAGGTTCTCAAGTTGAAAAGAATGGTATCATCACATATAATAAGTATTTTACATGTTCAAACGAGGGTCATAAGCCATTTAGGAAGTTTGATACTCTACAAGTTGTTATAGATGGAAAAATGGGTAGGAATAGGCCTTACGAATGCCAAGCACATATTTCATTATCTTCAGATGATGGTAAATCATATAGTACAAGAGGATTCACAATCAAATCTGTTACTCCATCTATAAAATTATATTTAAAAACACTAAATTTTCTCTCTGATTTTCAATTAAATATTGTTATTTTATACTTTTATTATTACCTTCTCCTCCACTCACGACATCTTTCAAAAAATATTAAAAAATTATAGAGGTGAATAGTATCTCCTTCAAATTTATTGATGAACAGTAACATTTTCTCCTTTTTCTCTCTCATCCAATCACAATAATTTACAACCACTCTCACAAATATAGAGGTTACACTCACACGAAAATAGAGGATCCACTGTGAATGGTCTAACACTACAAGAAAATATACCTATCTTGATACGCGAAAAATAACACACATTCATTTCATGACATTCGAAAGTGTATGTCAAAAAAATGTCATGGTTTACTAAATTCAATAAATTTATGACATTCTTTTTTATGTGTTATCTTTTTAGCGTCATAAAAATCAAGATCTATCTTGACACGCAAACAATGACACTCATTTTATAACATTTGAAAGCGTGTGTCAAGAGAAAAATATCATGGTTTACAAATTTATAAATTAATGACACTTTTTTTTGTGTGTCATCTATTAAATTGAACATTTTCCTTTGTAATATTATACTGGTAGGCCGCACGCGCGATGCGGCGGGAGCGACACATCGCATTGCGATACTCATTTTTTGTAGTTTTTTTATTTATATAATATTTATTGTAGCATCATTGTGATAGATATACATCAAATAAACGGGTAATCCATTTCATTGTGTTGTGCATACTTCAGTCGGTTCGGTTATTATTCTCAACCGAAGCCGAAACCTAAGTAATCGATTAGTCTATTTTATTAACCAATCAGTTTTCAGTTAATCACTTTGGTTTATTCGGTTAGATTGACGGTTTTTGGTTTGGTTCATTTAATTCCAGTTAATAGCAAAAACCAAACTTGTGCTAAAACTTTTTGCTTAGAAATATATGAATTCAGGTATAAATACATGAAATGAAAGTATAAATATATGAAATGGAGATATAAATTATGAAATATATGAACTGGATGTATAAAAGCTAAAATATATGAAAATATGAATGATTCGGTTCGGTTCAACTAATTTTGGTTAGATGAGAGTACAAAACATTTGATAACCGATGTCTAGTTAGTTCAATTTTTGGTTGATTTCGGTTTGGTCTCGTCTGTTTTCGGTTTGGTTTAGGTTCACGATTTAGTTATTGCTCACCGATAACCAATTTTGGTTAATAACCAATAGGTGCGCGCGCAATGCGACGGGAAACACAAACATTGCCTACATTGTAGATTATTATCCTCAACCAAAATCAAGGTCATCAATTAGTCTATTTTATTAAGCAATCCATTTTTAGTTAATCGGTTTGGTTTATTCAGTTAGATTAACGGTTTTTTGCTTGATTCATTTAATTTCGGTTAATAGCCAAAACCAAACTTGAGCTAAAACTTTTGATTAGAAATACATGAAATTTAGGCATAAATACATGAAATGGATGTATAGGTACATGAATGGAGGTATAAATACATAAAATGGGGGTATAAATATGAAATTCATAAACTGAAGATATAAAAGCTAGAAATATATGAAAATATGAATGGTTCGGTTCAGTTAAATTTGGTTAACAAAAAGGGTACAAAAAAATCGATAATCGTTTTTGGTTAGTTGGGGTTTTGGTTAATCGTTTTTCAGTTAATTCAGTTTTTTGTTGATTTCGGCTCGGTTTCGGTTAATGATACAATTTTTACTCACCCTTAGACACTGTTAATCACGTAACATATCAATTTTTTTAATTAAAAAACTATAGCAATATTATACTTAAATTAAAGACAATAAAATATTCGTTTATATGATATATATATATATATATATAGGGGAGCGCTAAAATGAAAACCACCTCCAGTTGTAAGAACCACGAGAACCACTTTCTGGCCATTAGATCAAGAATATGGATGGATGAGATTGAAAGTAGTTAAAATTAATATTAAAATTTTTTTGTATTATTATGTTTTTAATATTTTATTGTTAAAGGGTATATAAGTAAAATTATTTTTTTTGTCTTTTTAAATATATTAATTTTTAATTACCTTTTTGTCCTATTCATTAATTATTTTTTTGTCTTAATTATTTTTTATTAAGAAACAGATTCTTTTGTTAAATTTTTTTTTTGAAATTAGATTTTTATTATAATTTTTTTTAAGATTTGTTAAAAAAAACGTTTTGAAGAGCCGTTTTTTTTACGCCCGGCTTTTTCAGGCGTCGTTTTTTTAATGCACCGTCATTTACGTTAAAAACTTTACGTTTTGCGTTAAAAAATTTACGTTTTCTGTTTTACGTTAAAAATTACGTTTTTCCGTTTTTACGCCCGGCTTTTTCACGCATCGTTTTTAACGGGTCGTTTTTGCACGCCGTTTTTTACGCTCGGATTTTTCAAGCGTCGTTTTTTTAACGCGGCGTTTTTTATGTCCGTTTTAACGCGGCGTTTTTTACGTCACGTTTTTTCGTGGCGTTTTTATGCCCGTATTCACACCCCTTGTTTAGGCGCCGTTTTATCACACGGTTTTTTACGTTTTACAATTTACGTAGAAAAGTTTTACGTTTTACGTTAATTAGTTGTTACATAAAAGTTTACGTTTTACATTTTTCGTTAAAAAAGTTTACGTTTTACGTTAAACTTTTTACGTTTTACGTTAAACTTTTTACGTTTTACGTTAAACTTTTTACGTTTTACGTTTTCCGTTAAAAATGTTTACGTTTTACGTTTTACGTTAAAAAGTTTACGTTTTACGTTAAAAAGTTTACGTTTTACATTTAAAAATTTAAGTTTTACGTTAAAAAGTTTACGTTTTACGTTACAAAAAAATGGGCAGAGTTTGCTCTGTTTTTTGTCGCCCGGACAACACAAGTTGTCGTTATAATTTTCAAAATTCAATAATCAATCACAATATCAATTTTTTGTCAACTATATCAAAACGTAACAATACTTTGATCGAATCGGTTCGAGCTCGTTTTCACGAAAATAAATAGAACTATAAAAATAACGAAATAAATTGCCTGTAAAATCTTTACCAATCTTCGCGTCGAGACGTTGACTGAGTTGACCGAGTTGACTCGCTGAGTCGACCGAGCCCGAAATTGAAGCTGACCGAGTTCCAAAACTGACCCGAATCCCGAGACCTGAACCGAAGCCGTTGACCACAGTTAACCGAGCCGCTGACCAAGGTTGACTTTGTTGACCTGAACCCATAACCAATCTAACCCGACTCGTTGAACGATAACCGAAGCCCAGAAAACACTTGAAACCCTAGAAATCACCTCAAAGCACTAAAATTGGATACCGCCGTCGCCCACCTACCTGCAACCCCACCACCGTTCTTCAAACAGCCGCTCCTCCTCCCCCTCGATCGCCATCGTCCACCTACCTCCGTCGTCTCTCTCTGTTCTCAGACTCTCTTTGTCTCTTTGTCTGTCCTCGCCGAACTGCTCGACTACCACTGCGTCGCCGCAGCTGCTTCGACGTCACCCACCGGCCACCACAGAGGAGCTTGATCGGACGAGTGGAAGGAAGGGCCGGAGCTCCGGTCACCGGAGGAGCTTGATCAGACGAGGGGAAGGAAGGGGACTGCGGCTGGTTAAATGAAGATGATTTGATTTTTAGGGACTTAAAATGGGTTTGATTATTTTTGGGTTGCAGGTGTCTCTCCATGAAAGAGATGAAAATGAATGGATTTGAAGAGAGAGAGAGAGTGAGAGATTAATTATAATAGTCTGCTACCATTAATGAAGAGAGAGAGTGAGAGATTAGACATTTGGGGTAAATGACTAAACTACCCTTTTGGTTGGTAGAATATGATTGGTGGAGAGTGGTTCTCATGGTTCTTACAACTAGGGGTGGTTTTCATTTTAGCGGCTCCCTATATATATATATATATATATATATATATATATATATATATATATATATAATTGCGCTAAAATAAGAACCACCTCGAGTTGTAAGAACCGTGAGAACTTTTTGATCCGGGCCGAGGTGGACCAAATTTTTTTTTTCATAAACGTAGATGCGTGTATTATAAACACATTTGTAAAAAAATTAAAAAAAAATGTCGTGTGTGTAGTTTTGAGCACCACAAGTTTGTGTTTACGGTACCCGTAAATTTTCCGGTTAGATTTACGGTACCCGTAAACACAAACTTGTGGTGCTCAAAACTACACACAAAGCAATTTTTTTTTGAATTGTTTTTTACAAATGTGTTTATAATACACGCAACTACGTTTATGAAAAAAAATTTGGTCCACCTCGCCCCGCACGGTGTAGTTCTCACGGTTCTTACAACTCGAGGTGGTTCTCATTTTAGCGGTCCCCTATATATATATAGTGAAAGTGTATTGTACAATTTTGCTTAACATACACTGTGTACGTTGTGAAAATATAACATGCGTGATTAGGTTTTTTTACCCGATGCATGTGTCACACCCCGACCACGTAAAACAACAAAACGTGGCGGAAACGTCGGGGAGTGTTGTAATAGAATTATTGTATCACAACCATGGTAATTAAAGTTATGTTTTATTTATAAACAAAAAGGATTTCATTGTCTTAAACAGAGAGAAACAAGAGTACATCACATAATTAAACTAGTTCTAGCTTCGTTTTAATTCACTAAGGCACAGGTCCGCGTAAGTGTGTCTCGATCATCCTATGCAACAGCCCCTGAAAACACATGTGAAAATAGGTACGTCAGCATAAAAATGCCTGTGAGATACATAGGTTTTATTAAAATAGGATTCATGACTTAAATTTAGAGAAATGCTTAATAAAAGGTGGTCATGAATCTTGTTTAAAGTGTTTTCTTTCATAAAACATTTGAAAAGCGATAATAAAATCAGATGATATATATATATAAAAGAATAATGTATGGTTAAATGAATAACCAAGTAAAAATGAGTTTGTATAAATTAAATTATTTGTAAAACAATGTTTAAGTGAAAATATGTTGTAAATGTAATATGTCTAAACTGAAATGATTTAAATAACGCTACGATATGTAATACCATAAAAGCACTTATATATAGGAAGTACCAGCGGCGTATCCACCATGCTTTTATCATATTATATGTCGTTTCGGTATGTAAATCATTTACACAACAAACCACCAAAATGTAATGTTTAAACAAGTGTTGAAATGCTTATTGTATAATCAATGCCTATTGTCAAATGTAAATCATGTAATGTGTAAAAAAATGTTATGTATGGTAAGTAAAATGTGACTACTTAAGCCAATTGTAAAAATGTACAAAACAAAGTATTTTGAATAAATCAAAAGTCATGTTTTGCAAAATAAATGCATGCTTTACTCATACAAACACTTATGCGGTAAGTTAAATGTATACATTCAATCCTTGAGACTGTAGGATAACCTTAGAGTAAAGGTTATCAAAATGTTTTCGGATTCAGTCATTCCTTATATCCAAACAAACCTAGGATATCAGGAATGGGAGTTGTCAAGTCCTATGGTACCATTACTTACTACCGAACGGCGTAGCTAATGTTAATGAACGTATTTTAGATCGTTAAACAAACCAAATGTCATACCAAATGTAAGCATGTTTTATGAAAACAATGTACCTAGTATGCTAAGTGAACATACAAGGCAGAAATGTAAAACAAAGTGTCCATATGCTAAGTGAACATATGCAACAGAAAATGTAATGTAAAACAATGTACTAAGTATGCACTAAATGGACATACATAGCATAAAATGTAATGTAAAACAATGTGCTAGCATGCTAAGTGAACATACACAGCAAAATATGCAAGAAATCATGTACTATATTTGTACTAATGAACATAACAAGCATATGTTATAAAAGCATGAAAACATGAAAGTAACAAGTAGGCAGATGTGTTTCATCCCAAAATGTTTGAAAACAGTAAAAGAGGGGAACTATGTACTCACTTGAGATTGCCTAGAAGTCCTTGAATAACAACCAAGCAATGCTTGAGATCGCGGAAATCAAACGGCACCTAATATAGGTAACTAAGTTAATAAACCGGACCTAAATCGGAGGATCGGATAGATTGAGGGTTCATAAACCAAATGAGTATGGGAACTCATGTAATATGGCTTAACAAAGCCTACATACTAAAATAAAACCTAACCTAAGTGCTTACGACCCATTACGACCCGTTTAGGTAGCTTATGCTACTTTAACGTGTCGTTCGCGTAAAACGCGTTCAGACCGCCTAACTAGTCCAATGACAAGTAATATATGCCTTAACATGTCTAATATTGTTGCCTAATCACTTTAGATGTCAAAATTTAGGTTACATATGCTTAAAATGAATTTATGCGCAAAAAGGGTATTTTGGTCATTTACCTAAGGCATATAAACTACCTATCATACAACTAAGTAAACGTCGTGACCATAAGGTATAACCTCGGAAGGTTATTCCCTATACAACTATGGTCACCTAATGTGTTTGGTCGGATCCTAATGATTGACAAAACGGGTCGGGTTCGAAAGTCTAAGCGATTGTTTAGATCACTTACCTTTACGACCCTATATAAGCACTAAATCTAAAGTGACGAGCTAAACATGTTAAAACATGTTTAACGAGGTTTTAAAACAGGTTTGGTATCAAAACAAATGGTCTTGATACCTAAAAGTAGTTTGGTTACAAAATACGCAAGATTACGCATTTTGGCCGAAACTACGACTCGTCACTATGCCTAGATAACGTGGTAATCAGTAGGTATAGTCATAAGAGACTAAAACCATCGTGATTACGCTCACGTTATGAAGTTCAAGCGAACTTTGTATTGACCATAAAATGGTCAAAGCTGAAAGTCAAACAAAGTTTGACTTTAACGCTAAAACGCGTTAAAGAACGAAAGAATACTTATAACGGGTCCAAGCAATGGTGCTTTGATCTAATAATTCCCAGGTATGAAGGTTTTATCCTTCAACTTAGGGAAAAATCTGATCAAATGTGAGTTGCAAGCAAATGGGGGTGGGGTTTATATAGAGTTTGGAGATCCGTTAAGATCGTTCGTCGAAAACCGTGCTTCGATCTCAACCGTACATGTGCACCCATGGTTTTGCAAAACCATGGGCACCTAAAAATGGCCCATAGTATCATAAAATACCATTTGCAAGTCCCTAAATCAGTTGGAACAACTGGAAACAGGCTGGAAATTGATTTTGTGCAGATCTGCTGATCTCACACGGCCTGCGTAAGACCCAGTAGCAGCCTACGCGGCCCGCCTGGGCTGCACAGAACAGCAACAGCTTCTTATAATTACAGTTTCAGTCCCTACAGTGTTTTAAGCTAATTTCCGACACATTTGAGGCCCCTTAAGCCAACTTTAAGGCCCTACAATGATGCCTAAACATAGTGTACATGAAACATTCTAAAAAATTTGCCGGGTGTCGGTTCGTTTGGTCGTACGATCGCAATATTCGCTTAATTACGATGAAATACGCACGAACACGAAAAACGATCCAAATTACGCGACGAATGGATTTTTCTAATGCCAATCACTAAAATAAAATATTTTAATGATTACATAAATTTTTGGATGTCCGGATGTATTCAGAATGTAAGATATGCGCGAAAATGCAAACTTATGCACTTTTTGACGTTTTTAGTCCCTGAATGAGCATATAGTTTATTTTAGCACACCGAACCCCTCAAAGCCTATTTCTAAGCTATGTGAAGGATATTTAGGGTATGTTTAACTTATGATCAAGTTCCGGAATGTTCGTTACAGTACGAATCGGCATACTTTCGCAGTTTGTCGAATTTAGTCCTTATAAGCGAATAAACTTGATTTTGCGATACCAAAGCCTTCAAAACTTATTTCTAAGTTATGTAAAGGTTATTTAAGGTATGTTAAGAATATATTGATGTTTCGGAGTGTTTGTCGTGTTAAACTGATTACGTTTACGCACAAGTTTGCGTGTAACTCTCCAGAAAGAGATACAGAGTTTGAAATTGAACAAAAATCAAAACATGAAAAATATCAAACATAAACAAACAAACATTGGGGTCAAATAACAATATTTTATTGATAACTGAGCTGTTTACAATGATTACAAGCACAGGTGTCACAGTCTCCCCTACTTGTGGAAATTTCATCCTGAAATTTATTTAGAGGAAACTCGTGAGAAAAGATGCGGATACTTCGCTTTCATTTGATCTTCACGTTCCCAACTAAATTATGGTCCATGTTTAGATTACCAGCGAACTTTGACCAATGGAATGCGCTTGCGTTTAAGCCACTTGACTTCACGATCCATGATTTCCACAGGTTTCTCGACAAAGTGCATCGTGTTATCAACACGAATTTCATCAAGTGGTATGTGGAGGTTCTCATCAGCCAAACACTTCTTGAGATTGGACACGTGAAAGGTTGGATGAACATTTCCAAGTTCAGGAGGTAACTTAAGTCTGTAGGCTACCTTACCGATTCTTTCGATGATCTTGAATGGTCTAACATATCTAGGTGCAAGTTTTCCTGTCTTTCCAAATTTGATCACACCTTTCCAAGGTGAGACCTTAAGTAATACGCGATCACCGACTTGAAATTCCAAGGGCTTGCGTCGTCGGTCCGCGTAACTCTTTTGACGGCTTCGAGCTGTCTGAAGGTTATCGAGAACTTTCTTAACCTTATCAGTTGTCTCTAGAATGAGGTCAGGTCCAGTAAGCTGAGCTTCACCGATCTCATTCCAGCAAACTGGTGAACGACATTTTCGACCATAGAGAGCCTCGAAAGGAGCCATGTTGATGCTGGAGTGATAACTGTTGTTGTAGGAGAATTCAATCAATGGAAGATACGAATCCCAACTACCACCAAAATCGATCACACAAGCTCTAAGCATATCCTACAAAGTCTGGATTGCTCTTTTAGTTTGGCCATCTGATTGTGGATGATAAGCTGTGCTCAAATTAAGTTGGGTCCCCATAGCAGATTGCATGGTTCTCCAAAAACGAGATGAGAATCGAGCATCTCTGTCAGAAATAATGTTCAAGGGAACACCATGTCTAGATACAATTTCATCCACATAGATCTTAGCAAGCTTGTCAGCAGATAGATCCTCACGGATCGGCAGGAAATGCACTGATTTTGTAAGACGATCAACGACTACCCAGATGGCATCATGACCTCTCTTAGTGCGCGGAAGTTTGGTAATGAGATCCATAGCGATGTTTTCCCATTTCCAAACTGGTATCTCTGGTTGCTCCAATAAACCAGAAGGATGTTGATGTTCAGCCTTAACCTTTAGATAAGTAAGGCATTTTGACACGTATAAGGCAATGTCCTTCTTCATACCAGGCCACCAATACTGAGTACGAAGATCCTTATACATCTTGTCAGCACCAGGATGAATAGAATAACAAGACTTATGAGCTTCATCCATAAGCAAGGTGCGAAGATCATCTTGGCTTGGGACCCACAGACGGTCCATGAAATAATATGATCCATTGTCCTTTTGTACTAGATCAGGCTTAATGTGACAGGGTAATTCCTTACCCATCAAACCTTGTGAAACACAAGTATGTTGAGCCTGAGAAATGCGGGTTTGGATATCAGATCGAGCTTGAATATCAGATTGAACACAAACACAATGAAGCTTGACACATTCTTTACGACTCAAAGCGTCAGCCACGACATTCGCCTTACCAGGATGGTAGCGAATTTCGCAGTCATAGTCGTTTAGAAGTTCAACCCAACGTCGTTGCCTCATGTTGAGTTCTTTCTGATTAAAGATATGCTGAAGACTCTTGTGGTCAGTGAATACCACACATTTTGTACCATACAAATAGTGTCTCCAGATTTTGAGAGCGAACACAACTACACCTAACTCAAGATCATGAGTGGTGTAGTTCTTCTCATGTATCTTCAACTTCCTTGATGCATATGCTATGACTTTGTTCCTTTGCATGAGAACACAGCCAAGACCCAAATTTGATGCATCGCAGTACACGACGAAATCGTCATTACCTTCAGGCAAAGATAGAATAGGTGCATCACAAAGCTTCTGCTTCAAGGTCTGAAACGCTTCTTCTTGCTTGGTTCCCCATTCAAAGGGTTTGTTCTTCTGAGTTAGTGCAGTTAAGGGAACTGCAATCTTCGAGAAGTTTTCGATGAAGCGGCGGTAATAACCCGCGAGACCAAGAAATGAATGAACTTCAGTAGGAGTAGTAGGCGTATCCCAATCCTTAATCGCACTGATCTTGGAGGGATCTACATGAATACCTTGTTCGTTGACGATATGACCCAAAAAATGAACTTCCTTAAGCCAAAATTCACACTTGGAGAATTTGGCGAAAAGTTAAGACGAAGATGTTGCTCATGATTAGCTTGCGTCTTAGAATATATCAAAATGTCATCAATGAAAACGATGATGAACTTATCTAAATAGGGCTTGCAGACCCTATTCATCAAGTCCATGAAAACAGCAGGTGCATTAGTCAAACCGAATGGCATAACTGTGAACTCATAATGCCCATATCGAGTGCGAAATGCTGTCTTGGGAATATCTTCTTCATGCACACGAAGCTGATGATACCCAGATCGCAGATCGATCTTTGAAAAATAAGATGCTCCCTATAACTGATCAAAGAGATCATCAATGCGAGGTAGGGGATATCGATTCTTGATGGTAAGCTTGTTAAGCTCACGGTAATCGATACACATTCTGAAAGATCCATCCTTCTTCTTGACAAAAAAGAACTGGAGAACCCCAAGGTGAAAAGCTAGGACGGATAAAACCTTTGTCAGAAAGCTCTTGAAGTTGCTTAGACAACTCTTGCATCTCAGACGGTGCAAGACGATATGGAGATCTGGCAATAGGATTTGCACCAGGTATGAGATCAATACGGAACTCGACTTGGCGCGCTGGGGGTAAACCAGGAAACTCTTCAGGAAAAACTTCAGGATAATCCCGAACAACAGGGATATCTTGAATCGACTTACCTTTGCCTTTATCCGCCACAATATGTGCCAAGAAGGCCACATAGTTCTTTCGCAGATACTTCCGAGCTTGAGTACACGACATGAGTTTGAGGCTACTAGCAGGTTTCTCACCATGAACCTGTAGGATCTCACCTGTCGAAAGAGGAACACGAACAATCTTCTCGAAATAAATTACCTCTGCGTGATACTTGGCTAACCAATCCATACCCACTATAACGTCAAAACTCCCAAGTTGCATTGGCGTGAGGTCGATAGGAAAAAGATGGTTGTTAAGGTTCAACTGGCAGTTACGAAGAACAGAATCAAGAACAATGGGTTCACCACTAGGAACTTCTACTGTCAAAGGCTTTCCTAGTTTCGTTCTAGACATGCGAAGCAATGGCTCAAAAGACAATGACACAAAACTCTTATCGGCACCAGAATCAAAAAGAACAGAAGCAGACTGATTGTTAACAAAGAACGTACCGTTCACCACCTCGTTGTCTGCTCGCGCCTCATTAGCATTCATGTTGAAGACTCGACCTCGAGCCTGAGCCTGATTCTGATTTGCGTTGACCAGCCTTAGACACTGGTTTCTGTAGTGGGTCAGATCCCCACAGTTATAGCAAGAACCAGGTGGGTAGTGAGGTCGTGCAGCTTGAGCATGTTGGGGAGCAGGAGGCTGAGCAGCTTGCTATGCTGGGTTCTGAGCTACCCGATTCTGATTAGCATGAAGACGACATGTGGTAGCAAGATGACCAGATCTTCCACAGTTGGTGCAATAACGACATTGGAGGTGCGGCTGATGATGACCGTTACACCTGTTGCATAAAGGTGCATTGCCAAGGTATGGTTTCTTGGCAAGTGGTTGCGCAGGTTAATTTGGAGCAGCTTGATTTGCCTGTGCAGTAACGGCGAAGTTTTGGGAAGCCTTGTGCTTCCTAGACTTCTTTGTAGATCCAGCTTCCTTATCCTTCTTGATCTTACCCTTCTTGCTCTCACCCTTGTCAGTCAACTATTTCTTACCTTTGTCACCCTTCCTGTGCAGCTTACCCTTTCGGACCTGCGACTCAGTCAATGTCGCAGCTAACTCGATTGCCTGACGAACTGTGGTAGGGTTACTACCAGTGACGATGTCTTGTATGGAGTCAGGTAAGCCATCAATATATCTTTCGATAGCTTTCTCGAGTGGGGTAACCATGGTAGGGCAAAGTAAACTCAACTCCTCATACCTATCAGTGTAAGCCCGGTGCTCACCACTATCCTGCTTCAAGTCATCAAACTCTCTTTCCAAAGCTCTCAGTTCATGACGAGGACAGAATTCCCTCATCATAAGAGCCCTAAGCTCAGCCCAAGTTTGTGCTAAAGCAACCTCAACACCACGGTCTCTCATAACTCCATTCCACCATGTAAGAGCCCTCTTCTGAAACACGCTTGAAGCAAACTCGACTTTTCGATTTTCAGGACACTGTACATGTCAGAACGTACTCTCAATGCTCTCGAACCACTGTAGGAGCCCAGTTGCTCCTTCAGAACCACTAAACTTGAGTGGTTTAGCCGAATTGAAACTCTTGAAATTGCAAGGAGCATTCTGGTTATTGTTGGCTTGGTTCACTTGAGCAATAATGTCTGGGAGTACAGCAGCCATATGTTGCGCCATGATATCTTCCATTTTGGCATTAGATAGCGGATTTTCACGTCGAGGAGGCATTCTAAAAGAGGAAACATGTGAGAAAACGAGTGAGATGATTAGATGGAAAGAATGGGATGAAACAGAAATCAATAATGCAAAGATGGTGGTCATTCGTTTGTTACCACAAAGTAAACAAACGACACACAGCGACTAATCAAAGTAAATGGGTCCAAAAATAATGTATCGCGAAGACATGGTTGCCTATAAGTGAACAGTCACCCCAAGAGTTCCCTGGTAAGAGTGACTGGTCCGATTATGTGGATTTGTACGAACACTCTAGCCTTAGACAGAAAACCCAGGGTACAGACATTCACTCTTCCAATTTGCACGTGTTTACACTATTTAGAACCCAAAACTTTGACGAGATTTTGAAAACTTGGAAGCCACAAGGCCAAAAATCAAACTGGAAGGGTTCAAAACCTTATAACAAATCATTTAAAAACAGATGATTGATTTTCAAAGAGCGATTTGGAAAATTGGGTTCTTGTTTTGGCAATCACCTAAGGATAGGTGAAGTGCATGTTTTTAGATCTAAACACAAGGTAACTTGTGTTAGGGTCCTAGAAAAGTTATAGTCTAGGGCAAAGCATTACTAATAACCTAATTCCATATAACCATTGGCTCTGATTCCAACTCTTCTGTCACACCCTGACCATGTAAAACAACAAAACGTGGTGGAAACGTCGGGGAGTGTTGTAACAAAATTATTGTATCACAACCATGGTAATTAAAGTTATGTTTTATTTATAAACAAAAAGGATTGCATTTTCTTAAACAGAGAGAAACAAGAGTACATCACATAATTAAACTAGTTCTAGCTTTGTTTTAAGTCAATAAGGCACAGGTCCGCCTAAGTGTGTCTCGATCATCCTATGCAACAGCTCCTGAAAACACATGTGAAAATAGGTACGTCAGCATAAAAATGCCTGTGAGATACATAGGTTTTATTAAAATAGGATTCATGACTTAAATTTAGAGAAATGTTTAATAAAAGGTGGTCATGAATCTTGTTTAAAGTGTTTTCTTTCATAAAACATTTGAAAAGCGATAATAAAATCAGATGATATATATATATAAAAGAATAATGTATGGTTAAATGAATAACCAAGTAAAAATGAGTTTGTATAAATTAAGTTATTTGTAAAACAGTGTTTAAGTGAAAATATGTTGTAAATGTAATATGTCTAAACTGAAATGATTTAAATAACGCTACGATATGTAATACCATAAAAGCACTTATATATAGGAAATACCAGCGGCGTATCCACCATGCTTTTATCATATTATATGTCATTTCAGTATGTAAATCATTTACACAACAAACCACCAAAATGTAATGTTTAAACAAGTGTTGAAATGCTTATTGTATAATCAATGCCTATTGTCAAATGTAAATCATGTAATGTGTAAACAAATGTTATGTATGGTAAGTAAAATGTGACTACTTAAGCCAATTGTAAAAATGTACAAAACAAAGTATTTTGAATAAATCAAAAGCCATGTTTTGCAAAATAAATGCATGCTTTACTGATACAAAAACTTATGCGGTAAGTTAAACGTATACATTCAAGCCTTGAGACTGTAGGATAACCTTATAGTAAAGGTTATCAAAATGTTTTCGGATTCAGTCATTCCTTACATCCAAACAAACCTAGGATATCAGGAATGGGAGTTGTCAAGTCCTATGGTACCATTACTTACTACCGAGCGGCGTAGCTAATGTTAATGAACGTATTTTAGTGCGTTAAACAGACCAAATGTAAGCATGTTTTATGAAAACAATGTACCTAGTATGCTAAGTGAACATACAAGGCAGAAATGTAAAACAAAGTGTCCATATACTAAGTGAACATATGCAACAGGAAATGTAATGTAAAACAATGTACTAAGTATGCACTAAATGGACATACATAGCATAAAATGTAATGTCAAACAATGTGCTAGCATGCTAAGTGAACATACACAGCAAAATATGCAAGAAATCATGTACTATATTTGTACTAATGAACATAACAAGCATATGTTATAAAAGCATGAAAACACGAAAGTAACAAGTAGGCACATGTGTTTCACCCCAAAATGTTTGAAAACAGTAAAAGAGGGGAACTGTGTACTCACTTGAGATTGCCTAGAAGTCCTTGAATAACAACCAAGCAATGCTAGAGATCACGGAAATCAAACGACACCTAATATAGGTAACTACGTTAATAAACCGGACCTAAATCGGAGGATCGGATAGAATGAGGGTTCGTAAACCAAATGAGTATGGGAACTCATGAAATATGGTTTAACAAATCCTACATACTAAAATGAAACCTAACCTACGTGCTTACGACCCATTACGACACGTTTAGGTAGCTTATGCTACTTTAACGTGCCGTTCGCGTAAAACGCGTTCGGACCGCCTAACTAGTCCTATGACAAATAATATATGCCTTAACATGTCTAATATTGTTGCCTAATCAGTTTAGATGTCAAAATTTAGGTTACATATGCTTAAAATGAATTTATGCGCAAAAAGGGTATTTTGGTCATTTACCTAAGGCATATAAACTACCTATCATACAACTAACTAAACGTCGTGACCATAAGGTATAACCTCAGAAGGTTATTCCCTATACAACTATGGTCACCTAATGTGTTTGGTCGGATCCTAATGATTGACCAAACGGGTCGGGTTCGAAAGTCTAAGCGATTGTTTAGATCACTTACCTTTACGACCCTATATAAGCACTAAATCTAAAGTGACGAGCTAAACATGTTTAAACATGTTTAATGAGGTTTTAAAACAGGTTTGGTATCAAAACAAAGGGTCTTGATACCTAAAAGTAGTTTGGTTACAAAATACGTAAGAATACGCATTTTGGCCGAAACTACGACTCGCCACTATGCCTAGATAACGTGGTAATCAGTAGGTATAGTCATAAGAGACTAAAACCATCGTGATTACGCTCACGTAATGAAGTTCAAGCGAACTTCGTATTGACCATAAAATGGTCAAAGCTGAAAGTCAAACAAAGTTTGACTTTCACGCTAAAACGCGTAAAAGAATGAAATAATACTTACAACGGGTCCAAGCAATGGAGCTTTGATCTAATAATTCCCAGGTATGAAGGTTTTATCCTTCAACTTAGGGAAAAATCTGATCAAATGTGAGTTGCAAGCAAATG
>JARYGA010037009.1:0-27525 GCA_030545235.1 Helianthus tuberosus
GGGATCTGGTCAGGGTGACCAGGGATTTATTTTATACATGGTATGGTTAGCGTAAGGAGGGTTACTACTTAGATCTTGTGAGTGGGTAGGCGGGAACTGGAGGCCATTAATCCTCATTGTAGGACCGAGGGACGTAAGCGGTAGATCTACCTGGGTGTAGCGAGCCCAGCCCCAGGCCCAAACAGAACGGACCTCGGGGTGACTTTGTGTCCAACGCAAAATATGCTAGGTTTGAGTCTTCCTACTTGCACTTCACACATATCAATGGCCTTGCAAACCATTGGTGATCTCTTTTTCCTTATCTGCTACATACCAGGGATTTTATACTTACGGAAACTTCTTGTTCATACAAATTAACTACCATGTTTTATACAAATTCAAAGCATTATGCGGGTATGGAGTCAAAGTCAGGGTGGGCATTGACGGTTATGCGAACATTACAAATACAAGGCTTTACAAATACATGGTTTTATGAACATAACGTGTTACAAACACAACGTTTCCATATAACTTGGCAAGAAAATGATTTTTAAATTCATTTTCTCAATACTATTTCAAAAACCGGTTATTCCAAAGATTTATTTCAAATCTTTCACAATACCAAAGATTTATTTCAAACCTTTCACAACTCAAAAGATTTATTTCAAATCTTTTACAAACAAACTATGAACTCGCTCAACTTTATGTTGACTTTTTCGCATGTTCTTTCTCAGGTTACTTTTCAAAGTCAAGGCACGGTTGGAATAGGAGGACCATCGAGACTCGAGTACTTAGCGGGCGTTCAATTTCTTGAAAGACTTAGCATATTTTGCTTCCGCTGTGCAATGACGATACCAGTCCAGTCACGCCAATGCTTTGATAATTTTGGGGTGTGACATAAAACCCCAGGTTGCCTCCCGAGCAGTGCTAAGTTTCGAGTCTTCAGCCAGACCGTGCCACCCCCATTTATGGTGGCTCAAAGAATTGGTTTCTATCACCTCCCTCACTGTTGCTTGTCATTGGTTGAAATATATCCATCAAATATCCATTCGGTGGATAGTCAACTACATACCTGCTCGAACCCTCATACTTCTTTTCACACCCCTGTGGTTTGTTTGTTTTTATTCTTTGATGCACACTTTTCATATGGTCGCTAGACTCTCTACCATTCTCTTCAATAGATTCGTAACTAATCACCCTAGTATGAACATCAAAGTACAACCTACGGTTCTTTTCAGTCATAGTAATGATCCCGTCTCTACAGTTGATTTAAGCATTTGCTGTATAAAGAAACGGTCGACCTAAAATTACCCTTTGTTGTTGTTTTGGTCAAAAATTACCGAAGTAATTAAGTGATCAAATTAGTTAAGTGAGGTAGTGTGCTAGAAACGTGTGTTGAAAATATGCTAGTTAAGTTAGTTGCAAAAACAGTTTCAGGATACGGCTCAGGATATAGAGTTGTATCTATGATCAAACAATGAGCAAAAATGTAAAGGGTGACACAGGATGCACGAGGAAAACCCTTGATCAATCTAGATCGCCGACACAAAACATCGGGAGCTGACAATCGCAGCTGCCTTGTTCTTCTATTACTTCAAATATCAGGATACAGTGCAGGATATGATGCGGATTAACTAGGTGTTACAATGTAATTCGAGTACAAGTGTTTGTGTGTAGTGATTGTTTGCAACAGGAGAGAAAAAGTGTGCGAAAGAGTGTGTGCCTTAATCTGATCCGATCAATCTATTTATAGTAAAAAGGAAACTAACTAAATATCCTATTATTCCGGGATTCAGCGGATATTCCCCATATGAACGTTGTAGTCCTGGTCTTACGGCTTCAGCGTCTCCAAACTAACTGATTTGCCCGAGTCTCGAGGAGAAGAAGTCCACCTGACCGTTAGAGACTTGTTACAATAATCTGCACGTGAGCTAATTAGTTACTACCAGGATATCGTATCAGGATGTTACCAATATCCTGATCCGGTATCCTGATCACAAATAAACAATCAAAGCCAGAATATTAGTCAGGATATATAAGCAGAAATTCACCCATAACAATTGTCCCCAAAATATATCTGTTGGTATACCAATTCCAACGGATATATTTTAAACCTTATTCCTCGAATCGAGGTTAATAAATTGGAACGACGGTCAAGATAGCACTATGCAACTCCCTACGTGGTTTTTACTCGATGGGTATCTATTACGCCCCTATATCTTCTCTCTTTTTGTTTGAAAACCAAATATCATCAACAGAGTCTCCAGGTAATTACTCATCCCTTCCTCATTTCCTGTTAATCTCTTTACTCTACCTCCAATGGCCACTAGAACCTTCTCTCAAACCGGCGAATCGTCGGAGACTTTCGTCCAGCAAAACCTTCTCAAAAATCCCGAGAAAGAGATGTGTGCCTTTGATAACGCAGACATTGCAGCGTTGAGAGCCTCCGGCGCGTTCCCCGATGGCACGATCATTAGACCATTTGATCGATCAATTCGATCAGATGTTTCTTCTGCCGATTGGGTCTGTTTTCCGGCATACCCTTTCTCGCTAGGTCTTCGGTATCCATTTCCTGAATTCATGATGCAATTCTTCCGAACCACTAGTATTTCCTTTGCCCAAACAATGCCCATGGTTTGGAGAGTACTGATTGTACTCAACCAAATCAAAAATCTTCATTGTCCTGACCTCTGTATCGAGGATATCCCGATTGCTTACCGCCTCTGATCACACGGTTCCAGTCGGTTCTTGCTCTTTTCAACTTCCAGCAAACCCCTCATTCTTAAAGCCACCAAGAACGAGGATGGATGGCAACGTAAATTCTTTTTCGTTAAGCGAGACTCCATCTATGAGGGTGCTAGCCTTCCGGTAGAGTGGTTAACCACCGGTAGGGTTTAGGGTTTTAAGAATATCCCCAGATTTTTCCAGGCCTTTATCATGTGCTAATATTTTCTTCTTTGGCCTTTATGCAGTGAACTTTAAAGAAGTAGCTCCTCCTACTGTGGAATCCGAAAAAAGAATCGAAGCAATTTACCAGTTACCGGAAGGTGACAGGAGTTTTTCTACACACATCCCAAGTTCCAGTCAATATTCATCATCTAAAATGTCTGGTAAGAGTCATTTCGTAAATAATTGATTAGCGTAATATAACAAAGAGTAATAAGAATGTAGAACTTCTCCTTTATGCAGCACCAGCCAAGATCCCAGAGGTTTTCGACCTTGAGGAGCTGGACAGTTATTCTGATCACGTCCAGGTCAAGAAGGAGCCCAGTCCCAAGGCTACGGCTTCATCCAAGCCCAGCAGCTCCAAAGCCATCATCATTCCCAAGCCTTCGCCAGCTACTAAGCCCCGGAGTTCAAGTTCTCGCAAAAGGAAAGAGACTGACTCACCTACCATGTCCGATACGTTCCCCTATGAGAACAATGGGTTTATCGAGGCAAGCGGTTTCATGACTTCCTTTCTCAACCAGGTATAAATTCCTAATCCACATCCTTCACATATACGTCAAACCAATATCCTGGTTATCATAATACATGTGTTTTTGGGTGTAGGGCCTTGAACGTCTGGTTCATTTGTATCAAGAATCCTGTGGGCTCAACAAGATGCTTGAGTCCAAGTTGAAAAAAGCTGAGGTTACCATTTCCGATCAAGGTATGATTGCTGCTGCCAAAACTCGACACTACGAAGACAAGTTCAAGACCATGACTCAGGAGCATCAGGCCGCTCTCAAAAAAGCCACTCATGAAGCCCAAGCCCATCTGGACGCTGCACACGCCCAACATGAGCAGGATATGGCCACTTACCGGGAAGGCCTCAAAGGCTCCGTTGTTATCTCCCTCTTGCAGGCTCGGCTAAAAATGACTTACGAGGCCAAAGCCCTGGGCTTCGAATGCCCTTCTTGGAACGTCGACGCCTGGGAGACCAAGCTAAAAACTCTTGGAGGTAATCCCGTGGAGCATCTCGTCAAGTCTGCGGCTGCAGGGTCTTCAAAAGCGATGGAAAAACTAACGGGTGCTGGCGACGAGGCTGAGAAGGAGGTTCAAGCTAATCCTGAGGCGGATGCTGGTGAAGACGCGATGATCGAAGAAGGAGTTGCCCCCTAAAACTCATTTCTTTTAAATTTGATGGTTATGTTTGTTTGAACAATTTTATTTCTTGTCCTTTGAACAATTTCTTTTCGTACATTAAAACGATTTGATAACCAAAGGTGGATGGGTCCTAGGTTTTAGGATTAAGCCTTTGGTATCAACTAGTATCGCTTATTTTAGATAATACCACCTTCTTTTAACTTATTTGCTGTTGTTTTTCAATCTTTTGTTACACATCGCTTAGTTTAGATTTCAACTTTGCAAAATTAGTGCAATTATTTTTTGAAAATATCCTGATCAACATACTCGGCGATATCCTACAAAGACTTTCGTCAAATAGGGTTTTTCAAAATTCAAACAATTTAGATAAAGTCTTTAAAGAAAAAAGGATAGTTTATTTTTCAAAATTCGTTTTGATAATACTTGCTTGACCAGAGTATTAGTTTTTAACCCAAGTATTATATCCCAAATATTCCAACCAAATATCCTGAAACATATTCCGAAAGCACATTTCGAGAATATATCCTTAATCAGGATATTTAAATCTTTTCCAAACATAGTTTCAAAAGTTCCAATGACTTAAGTAAGGTTCACAAAGGAAAGATCATACCAGGAATAGTTTGTAACCCTAGTATCGAACTTCAATCCTTTTGCAACTTCTTCCACTAAGATGTCCCCAGTCCGAGATACTTAGTACACTAGGTCCAAATTTGATCTTTTGAGCTCTACACAATCGCCTCAGAAGGAATGTCCCCTGTGCATGAAGTCTTTGAACACTTAGAAAATTTTTGAATATTAGTTCCCATTGTTCGAACAGTTCTTGTGTTACAGGGGTAAAACCCAAAAATATACTGGAGATAAATCCTTAGTATCCTGGTGAAAATCCCATAAGTATCCTGGGGAAAATCCCATATTTTCATGCGCTACAGGCGGGAGTGTATAAACTCCAAGACTTAGAAAGGTGATAACCTTTAAACCTTAGAGAGTATGAAAATACCCTTCCGTGAGAGAGGGTGATCAATCCTCATATACCTTTAGGATCCAGGATATAGCCAACAATAACGAAATTGTCAGCCACTTTTACATGGACTGGTCCCGCTATCTTGAACTACCCCAGGATAACTTGCGCTCCAGGCGGGGTGTTTAAACCCAATTCGAGAGAAAGGTGAATACCTTTAAACCTGTGAAGGGATCATGATCCCTTAAACGTGAGAAAGGGGGCCAATCCTCTAATCTTTCAAAGTATCCTGAATGTGTATCCTGGAGCTATATCCCGAAGCAAATACTGCAAAACAACTGTAAACTAAGGTGGGTGTTAGCCTGGCTAACACCCCTCCGATGCTTAAGTCAGTAATGGGTTCAAAAGAATAAACAATATCAAAACATATTAAAAGAGATAGAATCCATACCATCCTGAGTTAGAATTTAAATTCCAAACTCACTTGAAATAGAGCTTTAGATGTATAGCATTCCAGGATCTTGGTAACATATCCCCCTCCGTATTCTTGAGTCGGTATGCTCCTTTTCCTGATTCTGATTCAATCTCATAGGGTCCTTCCCATTTCGGAGCCAACTTTCCATCAGCAGGATTAGTAGTATTCTGAAAAGCCTTTCTCAATACCCAATCTCCGACCTGGAACCTTCTAGTCGATTAACTTCTCACCTTTAACTGGATAGGATCCATTAAAATGATTAGTAATTAACAAAGAATCAACATATACTTGCAAACTCTTGATATTCATAGGATCCATTAAAATGATTAGTAATTAACAAAGAATCAACATATACTTGCAAACTCTTGATATTCATACTTTTAGCCAATTCTAATCCTGCAATTAATGCTTCATATTCTACTTCATTATTAGTGGCGGGAAACTCACATCTAATAGCCTCGGGTAATATGTCCCCCTGTGGCGATTATAGTAGTATACCCAAACCTACACCTTTCACATTAGATGCACCATCAGTATACAATGTCCAGGATTCTAAGGTTTCTCCTAATTGTTGAACTTCTAGGTCTACTTCATTTTGAATATCACTACTGAAATCAGCCACAAAATCAGCTAAAGCCTGAGACTTTATGGCATTTCTAGGCTCATATACTAGATCAAAGGCACTTAATTTCACTGACCACTTAGCCATCCTACCTGACATCTCGGGTTTCCTAAGCACATTTTTAACAGGATAGTTAGTTTTAACGTGAATCCTATGTGTTTCAAAATAATGTCTAAGTTTTGTTGACGCCATAACTAGGGCTAATATCAATTTCTCTAAGTGTGAGTATCTAGTTTCAGCATCTAATAAACTTTTGCTAACATAATAGACAGGATATTGCTGACCTTCATGATCCTTTACAAGGACAGCACTTACAGCATTTCCCGATACTACGAGGTATAGTGATAATGGTTCACCATTCTCAGGCTTCATCAATAGGGGTGCAGTTGAAAGATAATGCTTCAAATCCTGCAAGGCTGCTTCATGTTTCATTCCCCATTTGAACTTCTTATTCTTCTTCAGGATATCATAAAATTCCTTGCATTTTTTCGAGGATCTTGAAATAAATCTGTTTAATGCGGCTACTCGCCCTGTTAACCGTTAAACATCTTTCATATTTTAAGGTGACTTAATATCCAGAATAGCTTTAATCTGCTCCGGGCTTGCCTCTATCCCTCTTTTCGTCACCATGTATCCTAGAAATTTTCCTGCCCCCACTCCAAAATGGCATTTAGCAGGATTTAACTTCATGTTGTACTGGTCCAGGATATCAAATGCTCCCTTAATATCCTGGAGATAATCCTCAGCCTTCTTGGATTTTACTACCATATCATCGATGTACACCTCCATGGTGTCCCCCAGCTTATCTTTGAACATCATGTTCACCAGTCTTTGATATGTTGCACCTGCATTTTTCAAACCAAAAGGCATAGCAATGTAACAATAAATACCTGTTGGTGTCATGAAAGCAGTATCCTCCTGGTTAGAAGGTTCCATTTGGATCTGATGGAATCCTGAGGATGCATCCATGAAGGTTAACATCTCATGGCTGGCAGTAGCATCCACCATTGAGTTAATATGAGAAAGAGGAAATGGGTCTTTGGGACAAGCTTTATTCAAGTCTGTGTAATCTACACAAACTCTCCATTTCCCATTCTTCTTCTGCACCACCACTACATTTGCTAGCCATCTTGGAAACTTGACTTCTCTGATCATTTTGGATTTCAATAACCTCTCTACTTCTTCTTGAATAATCATATTTCGCTCCGGAGCAAATTTCCTTCTCTTTTGTTGGACAGGCTTGAACGACCTGTCAATACCGAGCTTATGTGTTATAATATCCTTGGATATTCCTGTCATATCCTCATGTTTCCATGCGAATGTTGACATCTTGCATTTCAAAAAGTTAGTCAATTGATCTTCAATATCCTTAGGGATATTGGTTCCTACGAGCACCGAGATATCCGGATTATCCTGATCCAGGATAATTTTCTTCACATCCTGTTCTAAAACCTCCATGATATCCTGGCCTCGCATCTTTAATTGCTATGTTGCATTAGGTTTTGTTGAGGGTTTCATTAAAGAAGAATAACACTCCTTCACCTCCTGTTGATCACTTTCCACCTTGACAACTCCCCAAGGGGTAGGGATCTTGATGCATTGATGGTAAGTTGACGGAACAGCTTTCATATCATGGATCCAAGGCCTGCCTAATATAATATTATAGCAGGATAAAGAGTCTATGACACAAAAGCGTTGCATTGAGTTGACCCCTTGAATATACACGGGTAACTTTATCTCTCCTACGGTATTCCTAGCTTCTCTACTGAAACCAACGAGCCCAGTGGACTTCGAAGTAATATCCATCGGGGATACATTTATCCTCTTCAATGTTTCCAACTGAATTATGTTGACTGAGCTGCCAGTATCCACTAATATCCTGCGCACAAAATGGTTAGCAACATATAACGTTATAATTAAAGCATAATGATGAGGATCCTGGACAGTATCCCTGTCATCATTATCGAACGTGTCTTTTCGCCGCAGAATATGATGTGCCGCAGATGTCAGATCCTCCTGAAATAAAGTTAATTATTTTTGCATCCGCATGAGGTGATGCTGCCCGTTCAGGATCCTTCTCAGGATCCTGACCCTTATTCTTCTTTCTTCCTAAGAGGTCCTTCAGATATCCCTTGCTTAAGAGATAGCTTATTTCTTTCCTTAAAGCGATGCAATCCTCGATAATATGTCTGAAATCCTCATGGAAAGCACACCATTTGGACTTGTCCTTCCAATTAGCCTTTTGTTGATTTTTCCGGGGCCATCTTGCTTTGCCTCCTAAACCCTGCATTGCATACATTAGTTCAGTTATATTAACGGAAAAACAATATTCAGACAACTCAGGATACTCCTCAGGATCCTCATCTTCAACAGCATTCACTTTCTTGCTGTCATTTCTGCCATATGGTTTTGAGCGATATGGTTTATACGAGGATTCTGATTTCATGTTGGTCGGCTCGTAGGTTGTGGACGAATTCATCCTCTCTTGCATCTTTTTGTCATCCTCCAGCCGAATGTATCTTAAAGCCCTGTTACGAGCTTCGTCCAGATTCCTGCAGGTATTCATTACAAGATCCTGATAAAACTGAGAATCTTTTTTGTAATCCTATCTTAAAAGCCTGCACAGCTGTTGCAACATCAAGATGCGGGATATCCAAGGATTCCCGACTAAACTTGTTCACATAATCCCTCAAGGATTCCTGAGGTCCTTGAGTTATCATGTAAAGATCGCTGGTTAGTTTCTCAAAACTCCGGCTGCAAGAAAATTGACTATTAAATAAATTAACTAAATGAGCAAATGAAGTAATTGAGTGAGGAGGAACGTTCAAGAGCCATTTTAAGGCTGATCCTATTAAGATAGAACCAAAACCCTTGCACAGGCATGCTTCTTTGAGATCTGGAGGGATAGGGTTGATTTCCATCCTTTCCCTATACTGGGCAATATGCTCCTCAGGATCTGTAGTTCCATCATAGAGTTTCATGTTGGGGGTTTGAAATCTTTTTGGGATTTCAGCATCACAAATAGGATATGCAAACCGTGATATCCTGTGGCTGTCCTGGGACATTTCTGGAATTGGCTGGACCACCCCAGGCGCACTGGATATCATGTCTTTCAGTTTTTGAAGCTCCCTGGAAAATGCCGATGTCATACCTGCATCCTGCAAAGATCCAACACCATTAGTAGCAAGAGCATTATTATTATTAGATACATTACCAGTTTGGGGATTCTGGCCATATCCTGAAGCATATCCTGAGTTTCTCACAGTTGATATTCTTACTGAAGAGGGTATCTCAGGAGTATGATTCTGGGAATGGCTAGGCACAATATTCCCCCGGTTATCCTCAGTATAAACTGCAGAACTGAAGTTCAAAGCTCAGGGTTGCAAGGGAGTGACAGTATCTTCAGCAGGCCTACTTGGGCCGGATTTCAAGAGTTGTATCACTCTCATCAGCATCTGATTAGTTTCCTGCTGCTGCCTCATCTGTTCCTGTACACTACCAAACAAATTTATAATTTCTTCGTTAGAAGCCAAAACAGGACCAGATCCCTGGATATTGCGAGCGGGGATAACATCCCGAGCCACATGACTTTCAGTTCCCTGTGAAGAGTCTTGCATTCTCGGAGGAGGTGGTGGAAGCACCGAACCAATTGTTGCAGAGGTTGTAGCAGACACGGTGGAAGAGCTCATGTTTGATCTCGAGGCCATTAAAAATAGTGTAGCAAAAAGTTTTGAAAATAGAAAACCAAATAATGATTTTGCAAAGGCTTTTAGTAGAAATAGCACCACTTGCCCCACGGTGGGCGCCAAATTGTTTTGGTCAAAAATTACCGAAGCAATTAAGTGATCAAATTAGTTAAGTGAGGTAGTGTGCTAGAAACGTGTGTTGAAAATATGCTACTTAAGTTATTTGCAAAAACAGTTTCAGGATACGGCTCAGGATATAGAGCTATATCTATGATCAAACAATGAGCGAAAATGTAAATGGTGACACAGGATGTACGAGGAAAGCCCTTGATCAATCTAGATCGCCGGCACAAAACATCGGGAGCTGACAATCGCAGCTGCCTTGTTCTTCTGTTACTTCAAATATCAGGATACAGTGCAGGATATGATGCGGATCAACTAGGTGTTACAATGTAATTCGAGTACAAGTGTTTGTGTGTAGTGATTGTTTGCAACAGGAGAGAAAAAGTGTGCGAAAGAGTGTGTGCCTTAATCTGATCCGATCAATATATTTATAGTAAAAGGAAACTAACTAAATATCCTATTATTCCGGGATTCAGTGGATATTCCCCATATGAACGTTGCAGTCCTGGTCTTACGGCTTCAACGTCTCCAAACTAACTGATTTGCCGGAGTCTCGAGGAGAAGAAGTCCACCTGACCGTTAGAGACTTGTTACAATAATCTGCACATGAGCCAATTGGTTACTACCAGGATATCGTATCAGGATGTTACCAATATCCTGATCCGGTATCCTGATCACAAATAAACAATCAAAACCAGAATATTAGTCAGGATATATAAGCAGAAATTCACCCATAACAGTTGTGATGCCAGTTTGGTAGAAACATAATCTAAGACCAAAAAATCCACCGGATAGTCGAAGTATCCCAACCGAATCATGACATTCCTAACCACTCCTCACGGACGTCTCCAACTCTCATCCGCCAAGCTCACCATGGTGTCTATATCTTCAAGCAGACCAAAATCATACATGTCATATAGATCACCTGGTAACAACACACTCATGCTCGCCCCGTAGTCCAACAATGCGTGAGGGATTTTTAATTTTCCTATACGGATAGGCACGATTGGTGCTCCATGTTCTTTATCATTCTCACCATCGGCGTCCTTCCCTATACCTGTATTTATTTGACACGAAGAGGTTAGAAAATTTTCATTAAATTCGGTATTAAGAACGGTGCTTACCACATTGATATTAACGCTTTTTATGTTCTTGGGATTTGTCACCGTGCCACTCGGTAGCTGGCCTTTTGCTTTCTTCAATATCGCCACTTCACTCGCAAGTTGACCCATTTGAGTGGTCAATGATTGTATAGCTTTATCACGGATTTCATCTTTTTACATACGAACCTCATCAAGCTGATTTCTTCGTTCCATCTCCATTTGCATCGCTTTCAACATCTCCATGGCCTCATTTCCGCCAGAGGAACCTTGACCCAAAAACCCACTTTGTTCATTACCCAGTTGTTGGAATTGCCCTTGAAAACCTTGATTATTAAATTGTTGGCGAGGAACATAATTTTCTTGGTTTCCTTGAAAGTTCGGGTTTAGTTGATTTGACGGGTTCCCATATCTAAAATTCGGGTGGTTTCGTAACCCGGGGTGGTATGTATTTGAATTCATGTTGTAATTTCTACCACCCCCACCTTGACCTTCAATAGCATTCACTTCTTCATATTGCCCTTCCACTCCTTGGCAATTTTCAGCCGCATGCCCCAATTCATTGCAAAGTGCACAAACATCATAGATTTGGTTACTTGTTTGCACATTTGCATTTTCCACCGCATGCACTTGGGTTCTAGTAATGGCCGGTCATGCCCTCCTTGAAGACTGAGCTTTTCTTTTTGATGTGACCGCAATTTGTTCCAAGAATTGCCAATCATCTTGCCCATAATTTGTTCCAAAAGTTCAATTTGTGATAGACATTAAGTCACGAGCATCTTCGGAACATAACCCCTCATGAAATGCATTCATCAACTCCCATAGCTCTATCCCATGATGAGGGCAGCTTTGTCACGGATTTCATCTTTTTACATACGAACCTCATCAAGCTGATTTCTTCATTCCATCTCCATTTGCATCGCTTTCAACATCTCCATGACCTCATTTCCACCAGAGGAACCTTGACCCGAAAACCCACTTTGTTCATTACCCAGTTGTTGGAATTGCCCTTGAAAACCTTGATTATTAAATTGTTGGCGAGGAACATAATTTCCTTGGTTTCCTTGAAAGTTCGGGTTTAGTTGATTTGATGGGTTCCCATATGTAAAATTCAGGTGGTTTCGTAACCTGGGGTGGTATGTATTTGAATTCATGTTGTAATTTCTACCACCCCCACCTTGACCTTCAATAGCATTCACTTCTTTATATTGCCCTTCCACTCCTTGGCAATTTTCAGCCGCATGTCCCAATTCATTGCAAAGTGCACAAACATCATAGATTTGGTTACTTATTTGCACATTTGCATTTTCCGCCGCGTGCACTTGGGTTCTAGTAATGGCCGGTCATGCCCTCCTTGAAGACTGAGCTTTTCTTTTTGATGTGACCGCAATTTGTTCCAAGAATTGCCAATCATCTTGCCCATAATTTGTTCCAAAAGTTCCATTTGTGATAGACATTAAGTCACGAGCATCTTCAGAACATAACCCCTCATGAAATGCTTTCATCAACTCCCATAGCTCTATCCCATGATGAGGGCAGCTTTGTCACGGATTTCATCTTTTCGCATACGAACCTCATCAAGCTGATTTCTTCATTCCATCTCCATTTGCATCGCTTTCAACATCTCCATGACCTCATTTCCACCAGAGGAACCTTGACCCGAAAACCCACTTTGTTCATTACCCAGTTGTTGGAATTGCCCTTGAAAACCTTGATTATTAAATTGTTGGCGAGGAACATAATTTCCTTGGTTTCCTTGAAAGTTCGGGTTTAGTTGATTTGATGGGTTCCCATATCTAAAATTCGAGTGGTTTCGTAACCTGGGGTGGTATGTATTTGAATTCATGTTGTAATTTCTACCACCCCCACCTTGACCTTCAATAGCATTCACTTCTTTATATTGCCCTTCCACTCCTTGGCAATTTTCAGCCGCATGCCCCAATTCATTGCAAAGTGCACAAACATCATAGATTTGGTTACTTGTTTGCACATTTGCATTTTCCGCCGCGTGCACTTGGGTTCTAGTAATGGCCAGTCATGCCCTCCTTGAAGACTGAGCTTTTCTTTTTGATGTGACCGCAATTTGTTCCAAGAATTGCCAATCATCTTGCCCATAATTTGTTCCAAAAGTTCCATTTGTGATAGACATTAAGTCACGAGCATCTTCAGAACATAACCCCTCATGAAATGCATTCATCAACTCCCATAGCTCTATCCCATGATGAGGGAAATTCTTTAGGGGTGCCTTATTTCCACATACCCTATATCTTATTTTCACATCCCCTATTGTATACGGGCCGTATACAATTATACGGCTCGTATAGAATGTTTTTTAATAGGAAAATGCGCATGGAATGTTTTTTTTGTTTTATTATATACGGCCCGTATACAGTTATACGAGTCGTATACATGTGTATACGATTTGTAAAACGTATACGGCTCAATTGATTTATTTTTGTGGGTTTTTGATGTTACCACATGTATACGGGCCGTATAACTATATACGGGCCGTATATATTGGCGTTTTTTCAAGTAGCACGTTTTATTCCCGTAAAAACACAATCATTCTAGGGTTTCTAAACTCTTCATCACCTTTAACAATGTCGATAAACGTTGATCGGAATATGCCGCTTAAATCGGAGCACAGGTAGAGTAACGTTACCGATCAGTCCGTTGATGAAAACCTTAGCGATCGCAGAGATCTTCGTGTTGGTTATTTATCGATTCCGAGTAACTAGCAGAAGAACCTGACACAAACAAGTTCTCCACAGTTTGTTATTCAGATCTCTGTTCGGTCATCTTTCCAAACTACAACACACGATACTTTTAATAAGCTGTCATAGTTGTCAAATTCGATTTCAACAAATCTTTTCATTTTCCTTCAATTTCTAAAACATTCTCTGTTACATGAAGACGTGTCGGGTTCTTCTACTAGTGGTATTTTACTGAAGTATTGAAGATTGAATGTGCGAAATACAAACCGCAACCGTTTTTTACGACGGAAACGGTGGCTATGCGAAATGTTTAAATCTCAGTTGAGGCGGGCATTGTTTAAATCTGAATATAACTAGATGTTACGTGTATCAGCGTTGTTTATCACCCTGTGTGAGCATTGGAAACCCGACAAATAGTCTTGACAACTGTGACATTTTATCTATCTATGTGTGTCACATCCATCCTGTTATAGCAATCGATATGATTAATTTTCACAGATTTTTTTCTAATTAGCGTTGTTAACTAACAAAAGAATGCATACACAAATATTTCTAGTGGACGAAGCAAAGAGACCGTTGTGTATCTGAATCAGGTTCTCAAACAAACACTACCAAAGATGGGTTGGTGATAAATACCGGAGCTGTTATCTCGGTTGTTCAGTACTCTCCTATATCAACTTGAACGGTTGATGGTTACAAGGATCGTTCTAATAGATTAAAGAGAATAAACCATTTTTTTTACCAATTTTCACTCCAGTAGTTGAAACTTGAGCGCAGGAATCAATTCAAAACCCTCACCCTCAAAATCAACCAGAAACCAAAGGAAAAAAGGGCTGATAATGGCTGATGGTTCTTCGTTGAGGAAACCAAACGTAGACGGAGATGATAGGCCTGGTAACCGGAAGAGAAATCAATTGTATTTTTTTAGTTGCTTCTCTTGTTAAGTTTCTGAACCAACCGAAATCCACAAATTCCAACAGTTTCTTCATAGATTTCGTCCGGTTTCCAAACTCTTTCACACAAAGTTAATATTCATTGTGGTGGATGCAAGCATAAAGTTAGAAAAATACTCAACAAGATTGAAGGGTACACAACTGAAGGTTCAGTGCACGAACAGTTTCTTACGAACGATATGTATCAGGAAGCTCAACTTGAACGGACGATATGTATCAACAACTTGTGAGTGGAAGCTCTAATAGATTAAAGACAAGGATCGTTCTCAAGACAAGGATCGTTCTAATAGATTAAAGAGAATAACCCCTTTTTTACCATTTTTTACCCATAGTATACGAGCCGTATAATAATATACGGCCCGTATACAACCATCGTATACATTGTATACGATCGGTAAAAAAAAATTTTACCAATGGTATACAGCCGTATAAACCGTATACGACTCGTATACATATGGTAAAAAATGGTAAAAACCTCTTTAATCTATTAGAACGATCCAATAAATGAAGAACAAAGCCTATTTTCAAAACGCAGGTTCATACAGTGCTGTAATAGGTTGTGGTTCAGCCAAAATGACATCTAGCATTACTAACGGTTCAAGTAAGTGTCTAAAATTTTGAAAATTAAGGTTTACCTTGTTAGTTTCTCAAACACTACTAAACATCTGCTTTCTGAATCTGAATCAGCATGTTAACTTTTTAGTTGCTTATCTTGTTAAGTTTCTGACCCAACCGAAATCCACAAATTCTGTCACTTTGTGTATTGATGAAGCTGACAAACACATTGGTATTTTCTCAAAATGTGCAAACTTGAAGAATCTCACATTAAAGGAGTTTGCAACAACGGGATCAGATGGTTTGAGTATCTTTCATCCTCGTTTGGCTAATCTCACACTTGAAAATGACAACTTTGTGAGGGCCGTATATTGTTATTTCTGTTGTTCAGTACTTCCGAGATCTGACCGAACCGAAATCCACAATTCTTTTACTCATAAACCCTTGAATCCCAACGGTTCATTTGTAACCGTAAGGATGATGCAAATTTGTACGTAAAGATCTCTACACAAACTCTTCTACATCTTTTAACCAGTTGTCCATCACTTAAGACCTTGAAAAGATTTGTTGAAATCGAAGCATTCACGAACCACAACGGACTCAGACTCATGTTCAAGTAAGTGTCTAAAAATCTGAAAATTCAGGTTTACCTTGTTAATTTCTCAAAACAAAGTCTCGTTTCTTCATCTTCATCTTCAAGAACAATGATGAACAGATGATGTCAGATAATACTTCATTTGTCGAGAAACCATTATCTTGTGATACATGAACATTGTATTCTTGTCTTTCAGAAGAGTTTGTATTGAACCAAGAATACTTCAAACATTCTATACCTTGCAACGTATAGAGGTGCAAGAGAATGGCGAGTTATTTTCAGTTATTTCTGTTGATCCACAAATTCCATTGTTTAAACCAGGATCAGGTTCTCAAGACAAGGATCGTTCTAATAGATTAAAGAGAATAAACCATTTTTTACCATTTTTTTCCCATAGTATACGAGCCGTATCAGAATATACGGCCCGTATACAATCATCGTATACATTGTATACGATCGGTAAATTTGTTTTTTACCGAGAGTATACGGCCGTATAAACGGTATACGGCCCGTATACATATGGTAAAAAATGATAAAAAATTTCTTTCTTTCCTTTTTTAGTTGCTTCTCTTGTTAAGTTTCTGAACCAACCGAAATCCACAAGGGTTGTATCGGAATCAGGCGTTGGAAGGATTGTAGTAGCAGGACATTGGTACCACTGTGAAAATTGCATCAGGAGGGGAGAGAGTCTGATACAATAAGGATGTTGGGAATTAAACGCATGTACGTGACAAAATAAGGATGTTCGCATAAACATATATTCGTTTCATAACCTCCTCCTATAAATCAACCACAACTGACAAAGAGCCTGTATTAGAAGCCATCCTATGTCTTTTACCAACCGAAGAGGCAGCTGACAAAGAGCCTGTATTAGAAGCCATCCTATGTCTTTTACCAACCGAAGAGGCAGCAGAAGACGTGTCGGGTTCTTCCAACATTCACGAACCACAATGGACTCAGACTCATACTACTCACCCTCCCCTGAGGAAAAGTTTTCTGACCCAACCGAATTCCACAAATTCTGTCACTTTATGTATTGACAAAGCTGACCCCACATTGGTATTTTCTCAAAATATGCAAACTTGAAGAATCTCACATTAAAGGAGTTTACAACAACGGGATCAGATGGTTTGAGTATCTTTCATCCTCGTTTGGCTAATCTCACACTTGATAGTGAAAAACATCAACAACCGTTTTTTCTTTTCCTTCAATTTCGAGAACATTCTCCCTGTGTATGTGCTTGTGCTGTAGAAACCGGTGATGAATTTGTATACACAACTGAACATTAATTGATATTGTTTTAGACAACAACAGATAATGAACGGATTGTTGGTGGATAACGCAAACAAGTTCTCCACAGTTTGTTATTCAGATCTCTATTCGGTCATCTTTCCAAACTACAACACACGATAAGTTTAAACTTTATAGTGTGTGATTTGACCAGGAAATGATTGGAGGTGAAGGTTCAGTGCACGAAAAGTTTCTTACGAAATGTACGTGACAAAACAAATATGTTGGGAATTAAACGCATGTCCGTAATCCCGCGTTAATAGCTTCCGTTTTATTCAGACTCCTTACAACTCTCATCAAATGTCTCACCCTTCCTTTTATTCTATAAATATTAAATAAAGAATAACACCATGCCCGTAATCCCGCGTTGATAGCTTCCGTTTTATTACAGTCATACGACACGTTTTCTTCTTCTTCAATCTTTGTTACTTGTTGATGTTTTATTTTTTTCTACTTTTAGAAAGTTTTGAGCACCTCACAACTCTAAAATACTTGAAAAATCAAATTTTCGTTCCATACTGACCGTATAACAGTATACGGCCCGTATACACGTTCGTATACATTGTATACGACCAGGCAAACTTATTTACACATGGGGCACAGACTTTGTCAGTTGTTTTTATTCTATACGGGCCGTATAACAGTATACGTCCCGTATACACCATGTGTAAATAAGTTTTCCCATGTGTTAATATTAGGACCCATTCTTTATCATCATATTAAACCTCTCGAATGCTTCATGAAACATTTCACCCGATTGTTGTTGAAAACTTCTCAAACTCCTTCTAGCATCATTTGTCTTTTGGGCGGTAAAGAATTCGTCCAAGAAGATTTGTTGCATTTATGCCCATGTATAGATAGATGCCGAAGGTAAGGTATAAAACCACTTTTTCGCCTTGTCTTCTAAGGAAAATTGGAATAGCACCAATTTAACATCATCGGCTGAGAACCCTTGACCCCCAATAGTGTTACAAATCGAATCATAAGCCTCCAAATAAAAATAAGGCTCCTCCGTTGCTAGACCTTTATACTTTGGAAAACTTTGTAACAAATTCGTTCGAACTTCAAACGTCCTCCCTTGATCATTTTGAGGGATAACTATTGGTGATGGATTATGAGTGATCACCGGTCTAAAATGTGCTTCTATGCCTCTCGGGTGTTCTCGAATATCTCTTCTTGGTACACCCAACCGAACTCTTGGACGTATAGGATCCATTGGTCTTTGAACTTGCATTCGTGGAGGCCCAAATTGTTGTAAAGGTGGTTGAAATCTCGGCCCCACATGAGGTTGTTGAACTTGTCTTTGCACCGGTGGACCTTGTGGTGGCAATTGTTGAGGTATCATTTGTTGTTGAGGAATCCTACCAACACTTGGCATTCTTTGATTTTGACCTTGAACATAGGTATACTCCCCTTGATCTCCATAACCTCCATACATGTATCCTTCTTCATCATATCCCCCAAAGTTGTCATCATACCCATCATCGAACCCATCTTGTCTTACTCCCGAAGTATGTTAAAATTGCACTCCCGGTTGAAATGGAGTAGAATGAATAATAGTTGGACCAGTTTGGTATAAATTAGGTGGTGGTATTTGTGATGATGATGGTTGGCCGGATGTTGGGAAAAATGTTGAATAAGCTGGAATGGCGGATGATGTAGGATTGTAGCTATAAGAATACCCAGGTTGTGTGTTCTTGGGTAAGGTAGTGTTGGTTGGTTTGATTTCTGATGTGGTTATAGGAATGGTAGTATTTGGTGAAGGTTGTATTGAAGACGGTGTAAAGGGTGGTGTAGGTTGACCCGTAGTGGGTGGTGGTGGTGGTGGTGGTTCCATGTATCTGATTGGTGTAACTGGTGTAGTAGGTGTTGTTGGTGAACCACTGATTTTGTTTTCTCGTAGCAAAATTCGGTTTCTTCTCAAAGTCCGTTCAATTTCTGGATCAAATGCCAATGGTGATAGCTTGTGAGAGCTCCTAGTATGCATGCACCTGTAAATACCTGCACACTAACACACCCAGCGTAAACCAGAAAAATAACAAACCTAAAAAGATAAAAAAATAACACACGTTGCGCACTACTCCCCGGAAACGGCGCCAAAATTTGACGTGATGTCGTGGTCACAATCAAATTTAATCCAATTACTACTAAATAGCTAGCGGTAAGTGGGTATCGAACACATGGAGTTTGTGGAATATGTGTTATTCAAAAGTGTATCTAAGTTAACTAAGATAAGCTAATTGCAAGAAAAGTAACTTTCAATATTTGGATTGTTTGTTTCTAAAAACTAAAATTAACTAATTAAATTGCAAAAGAAAAGTTTGGTTTGTAAACAGTAGAGGAACAAATGACCATCCTAAGTCTCCGGTTTACTTTGACATTCATGTTAAAATTCACTAGAAAGAACCACATAGACATGGTTCGTGTGTTGTTACTTGTTGTGATGAAAGGGAACTAAGTACTCGGATTAGAAGTATGCGAGGTTGTTACCCGATGACCAATTAATCAATACCCAATCCTAATCCCGCCCATGATATCTCGATTGCCAACGGCACCAAGAACATATGGTTTAGACTAAGATTAACATACAAATTAACAATTTACGAACAAGCAAACAACACACCATAATAAACAACCAAAAGTTGCAAGTCTATTATTCTAGAAATAAGAATCAAAACACAAATGTCTTAGACAAACCTTCAACCTAGGATGATCACCATAAGTTTAGCCACTCATGACTTGGACAATCATCATCACATTCATATCGATGTTCATAGGAATTAAACACACTAACAAGATGTTTAGAAATTGTTTCAAGCTCTCAAGAACACCAAAAATTCGCCTCTAGACTGCTGGTAACCGAATGGGATTGATTAGACTTCAAGAGACGCCATAAAAAGTCATGAAAATGGGCAGTTACAAGTTTCACGCAGCACTGCGCCGTAACCTACGGCACCCGCCGTAGGCTACGGTGGCAATCAAAACACTACGGCACCCTTAAACTAGGCTACGGCAGACCAGAAAACACAGTGAGTGCCATAACCTACGGCCAGAGCCGTAGGCTACGGCGGCGCCAGGTTTTGTTTTCTTGTTTTCTTCATAACTTTCTCATTTCAACTCCGTTTTCTTCGTCGTTTTCGCCTACATTCTCGTAGTTTCCTCCTCTATCATGTTATCTTCTTAATTCTTCAATTCCAAAATTTTATTTGTTTCATTTATTTTCCGTCTTTAAATCTCCAATCCAGTCGTGTCTATTCGAAGCTTTATTTCCACACTTTTACGCCCCAAATGTACCTGGAACACAAGCAACCGTAGTTATCTAATTCAAGATAAATACATGGATAAATGCGGGGTTAAATTATAATTTATAACCATTAAGGGTTGTCCTACAGACAACCCGTCAATTAGCCACAATAAACAAAACTCAACAAAATTTACTGGGCACTACCGTAAGCTACGGTAGCCACCGTAAGCTACGGTAGCCACCGTAAGCTACGGTAGCCTCTGGGCATTATTGGGCTGCCGTAAGGCATTAAAGAACCAAAGAAACTAACTCATTCAGTACCGTAAGCTACGGTAGCTACCGTAGCTTACGGTAGCTCTCTCGCACCCCGCGTAAGACCAGGCCTATCTTTCGCGGCCCGCCAGGGACTCAATCTGCAACATGATCTTTGTTGTTTTGCCGTTTTGACCCGTTTGTTCCATTTTGCTTACTTTAAACATCAAAACATATCACGGGACATCCTAAAATTACTAGTGAAGCTTATAATTTCCTGTCTTCAAACTATTAACATTTTCATAGCATGATTTGTAACGAATATACATCATTAGGTACATAATCATGCATATATATGTTTATTCAACGTTTTAACTAACTTTACCCATTAGTTCATTCTACCCAAAACCATACGGACGGGATATTACTTCGTAATAAGATGACCCATTCACGGGTTCCTTATTTTCAACACTCACGCTCCCATTACCGGTTTGCGTGTTTAATACATCACTACCCGTCACCCGGGCTTAAAGTCTACGAATAAGGTACTCCCGTTACCCGGTTTGTACCTTCTATTACTAACCCGTTTGGTTTGCCCTTATGAAGTTCTTCATTCAAGCAAACCAAACCACTAAAATCTCATGTTCTAATATACCAAATATTAGCAATAACAAAAGACTAAATAACAATATTAACGAAGCGTTTAGCCACGTACCTTATTGCTTTTCCTTCAACTTTGCGTTTGCCCCGGCTTGACTCCCCGAAGCTTCACCCGAGTTGCCTATAACGTGCAACCCAATTGTTAACACTTTCTTTTCTCAATTTTTTTACAATATGCACATTTGTTCCATATTTCATTCACAAATTCACATTTACCTCATATGGTGAATTGTTAAAATCGGATTTTCTTTTAAGCGTTTTATCAAACACTTTATGTGCATAATTTACGATTTGTCATATCATTCTTGTTCTTGAAGTTTTATAACCACCAGAACTCCTACTTAACAAGTAGACATGTTTACCATAACCTTTTTATATCAAATTTCTGATTATCATTTGTTCAACATTATTATTAACCTTCCAGATTTCATGAGTTCGATTTACACATCAAATACCCATTTGTTCATACTTGTGCATTCAACCAAATACCTAGTCATGGCAATTATTCTACTTATGTTTATCAAAACTTTGCTTAGAATCATGTAGATTACACTATCTTTAACATAATTTCAGCGGATTTCTACTCAAATTATGCGTCATAGATTTCATCAAGAACTCAATACACAAATATACATCAAATTCCCAACATACCTTATCAAGAGAGGATGTTATAGACTCTAATTCAGCAACATGCAATCAGAATCTTTTTATTTAAGGGCTGAATTTGATGGATAAGATCAAGAACTAGGGTTTGGTCCCTGTTTTCTTTCCTCTGGTCGCACACACCCACACGCACGTATGTTTGTGTGTGGTTTTGATTTAATTAATTTTAATAAAACCAAGTTTTCCATTTTTGCTAAATCAGTCCCTCAAGTTTTCTTTATTAGACTAATATTCATTAAACTATCATCTTTTTTTTATACTTGTAATATATAGTATTTTAGCTATTAAATATTTTTGGGGTGTTACAACCAAGCTTTCAACTTTCAATGTTGAAAGACTTGTTTTGAGCTAGGTGTGAACCATGAAAGCCTTGACTTTCCAATTGTGTTCCACTACCTCACTTTATTATTATTAGCTTAGCTTCATACCACGCATCTAGCTAGCTCACTTGGTTGTTTTAGATTTAGCAGATTATGTACTTTCATTTCTAGTCTATATTCATGACCAACCGAAATCATTAACTAAGTTGATGATGTTGTGCCCCGGTGAATCATATAATGAGGTTTTGATGGATGAAAATCATCATACCTCCTTGCATGGTCATATTCATGGTTCCTTATTTTATATTCGTTATTATATATGTATCATTCGCTATATACCAAGTCTGAACCAATACTCGAATCTGCAACTCACACACCTCCGTTTTTTGGTGTTCCAAGACTCAAGACTCATCAAACTCACTTCCGTGGACTCTCTACGCAAATCGTGAGTATACATGACCCTCTTTTCATTTTCACACTTTTGGGTGCAATATATATAATATATATTACCATATTTAAACTCACACATACGCAAATACATTATTCATACAAACGAATCCATTATACATGCTTTATACGTTTATACTTTAGGAATACATGCATGCTAGAGGCCATTCTTGCACTATACTTTGTCATTAACTTCGTACAAGCCTACCTTAACATGTATAGCGCTATAGGAGTAGCACACCGCTCGTTGATGGATCTATGTTAAGTAATACAATCATACAAAGGGTCTTCTTGTTGCGTCGATAAGATTACACTAGTGGAATCTTCGGGTTGACACGTATGTGATGCATGCTAGTTCATGTTATGTTTATGCCTTAGTATACATTTTTTTCTATGTGGATCTCGTTAAAGTCTTTTATAGTTATGCTAGTACACCAAACTTGTATGCTCACCAATGAATTTTGTGTTGACATGTTACTTTAATATATATATTGCAGCAGCATGATGATGATGCATTGAGAAGAAATCTAGTAGGATGGACTAGAAACGCACTTTAGTTTAAATTATGTTTTGTTGTTTTAATTGTTATGTTGATGTTATTTTCTTCCAAACAATGTATTCGAATTTGTTGAAATGAAATGAAAATCGTTATATAAATTGTTGTCACAAACTAGTGGTTATGAAGTTTCGAGCAATCTCGTTTTCGACTCACTCTGATGTTTCCGTCATCAGTTGGGGTGTGACAGGTCCTTAATTAGGAGTTTTAATACCTTTGAAGATCCCGGTTTCCCCAGCCTTCATGAAAATATAAGAGAAAGCTTCCATAACTATTAAAATAGATAAGGCGAAAGAGGATCTCCTTGCCTAATCCCTTTGTAGCATTTGAACTAATAAATAGGTGACCAATTAACCAAAACAGAAGACCTAGCCGAAGCCAAGACCCTATAAACCCAATTACACCAAAGTAATGGAAAACCCATTTGTTTCATCGTATCAATAAGAAACATCTAGTTAACATTGTCATATACCTTTTCAAAATCAATTTTGAAGGGGAAAGCCTTTTTATTTTTTACCTTTTTAAGCCACGATGTCACTTTGTTAAGCACAAAAGGGCTATCAAGAATGTACCTTCCTTTTAAGAATGGCGTTTGGTTTTCCGAGATAACCGAACCAATTACCTTCTTGAGCCGATTAGCAAGGATTTTCGAGATCATTTTGCTAATCACCCCAATAATGTTAATTCGCCAATAATCTTTCAACCCCATAGAATCCTTGTTCTTCAGGATGAGAGTGATGAACATGAGCTACAACCATTAGAAATTATTCCCTTGATATAAAAAGAGAATAAAAGGTTTCTAAAATCTTGCTCGAACACGTTCCAAAACCTTTTGATAAACCTAAAATTAAAACCGTCTGGTCACGGCACCCTGTCAGCCCCATTCGAAAACCACATTTTTTATTTCTTTGTCACAAAACGGGACAGTAAGAGCTTGTGCATCTCCATCCGATAATTTTCTAATATTGTGGCATGTTAGCTTCGGTCTCGTTCTGCTTTTTTCTTCAAAACCATTTTTAAAGAACCTCGTCACCTTTTTTTAACCAGATTAGGCTTGGTTACCCACTCTCCCTCTAACACTAAACCCGGAATATTATTGCTAGCCCTCCTACTGTTAATATACCCATGGAAAAATGTGGTATTTTCATCCCCTTCCATAGCCGATCTTACCCTGGCCCTTTGTTTGAGGTCTTTCCTCTTGTGATTTTCCAACTCTCTTAAACCTTTCAAACACTCACTTTTTGACCACACTTCCTCTTCCAATAAATCTTTTATCTTTGTCATCTCTTCTAATTTCTCGAGATCTTCTCTTAAAATCATCTCAGATTCGTCTTCCTTAGATAAAACCTCTTTTTTCCATTTCTTAAGATTATCCCGAATATATTTAAATTTATCGATTAAAACCGTGTCCGCCTCCCCAAAACCTTCAAATTTTCACCGCCTTAACCACTACCCCTTCAAAATCCCCTCTATCCACACATTTTCTTAGGTAATTGATTTTTAAGAAAACAAACACAGAATATGACTCTTTATTTAACTTTGGAGGTATTTTTGTTTAGGGTAAATTACACTTTATGTCCTTTATGTTTGTAGCGGTTGCAATGGATAGCCTTTAACTTCAATAATTACAGTCACAATCCTTTATTTGGAAAACGCGTTACACCTTTCGTCCTTTAACACTAACCAGGTTAAAATTTTCAGTTATGACTCTCCACTTAAGTGTATTCTGGTCATTTCATGCTTTTATTTAGACATCATCTTCCCTAATTCCCTAGCCCTAGAATCTCTCAGCCATCTCTCCCCCCCCCCTCTCTCTCTCTCTCTCTCTCTCTCTCTCTCTCTCCAACCAACGTGTGATATCTCGGTCGGAAAACTAGATTTCATTAATTTTACAGAAATCGCATTCACTTTCTTGGACGAAATTCCGACGGATCTTTCATTTATTTTCCGATCGTTTCTACATTCATTCACCGTAACAGTATTGAACGTTGATTAATTACAAGAATTTTAGCGTGTGTCGGATTCCTACGTCCACCGGAAGTTACAATATAGACAATACTCTCAACATATTCGACGGAAACATGACCGGAGTTACTCACTGGAGGTGACACAGAGCTTCTACACTTTTTGCCGGAAAAAATCAACGACGGTGATGATCGTATATTCGTGATAGTTAAACTAGTAAACCGTAGTGTAATGAAGGGTTGAGATCACTTTGCTTCCCTACCTAAAATTCCTTTTCCGTATATATAGACGATGAGTTCCAAAAAGGTATGTGCACAAATCCAACATACCTTTCTATCCCACACTCGCTACATGAGTTGAAGACATATCACACATTGGTTGGAGAGAGAGAGAGAGAAAGAGGGAGGGAGAGATAGCTGAGAGATTCTAGGGTTGGGAAACTGGGGAAGATGATGTTTAAATAAAAGAATGAAATGATCAGAATACCCTTAAGTGGATAGACATAACTACAAATTTTAACCTGGTTAGTGTTAAAGGACAAAAGGTGTAATGCGTTTTTCAAATAAAGGATTGTAACTATAATCATTGAAGTTAAAGGTTATCCATTGCAACCCGCTATAAACATAAAGGACGAAAAGTGTAATTTACCCTTTTGTTTATTATTAATACACATAATAAATTTAATAATTTGTGAATTTATATATATATATATATATATATATGACAAACATCCGTTATGAACCACCCTTTATTGCGAGAACCGCGAGAATCAATGTGAACACAACAAAAATGCCTAAAAACACACACACACAAAAAAAAATCATATTTTTTATAAAAAAATCGCTACTTTTAGTAGCCAAAAAAAAAAATTTCTACTAAAAGTAGCGATTTTAACATAAAAAATATTAAAAAAAATTTGATTTTTTTTAGACTTTTTTAGGTTTTTTTGGAGGTTTAGTTTTTAGCATTTTAGCTTAGGGGGGTTAGGTTTTTGGGAGGTGGGGGAGGGGGGTTTAGGTTTTTTTTTGGGGGGTGGGGGGTTAGGGTTTGGGGGGGGTAGGTTTTTTTAGCTATTTTAGGTTGTGTTCGCATTGGTTCTCGCGGTTCTCGCAATAAGGGTTGTTCTCGCATGAACCTTACCCTCTATCTCTCTCTATATATATATATATAGGGGAATGTTCAAATGAAAACCACTAGTTATTGTGAAAACTCGAAAACTAATTAAAAACCACTAAAAAGGAGGGGGGGAGACTTTTAATGAAGGAGGGGTAAAATTGGAAAAAAAAATATATAACTTTTCAAACATTTCCCATTTCTCCATACGTTATCATTTTAAAACAAAAATGGCACCATAAGATCACAAATTTTTGTATCTTTCATTCAAGTATATTCGAGCATATTTTTTATGACATAAAAAAAGATTTATGGTGTCGTCTTGTTTTCAATACTATTATTATAGTAGTGCACATGTGCAATATAACATGTACTACAATTGCATTACATGCTTAAAATTAGCTTTTTGAGTCTAGTTTAGCTTTTAGGGTTAGTTTTTTTGGAGGTTTAGGATTAGGATTAGGTTTTTGGGTGTGGGGGGGAGGGGGGTTTAGGTTTTTGGGGGGGTGGGGGTGGGGGGTTTAGGTTTTTTTCGGGTTTATGTTTAGGGTTTAGTTTTAGGTTTTCGGGAGGGTGGGGGTGGGGGGGTTTAGGTTTTTGGGGGGTGGGGGTGGGGGTGGGGGGTTTAGGTTTTTGGGGGGTGTCGGTGGGGGGTGGGTTAAGTTGTTTAGGCTTTCCGTATTAGTGTACTACACATGTGCAGTACCACCAAAAAAAAAATTTTTTTTTTTTTTTTAAATTTTTTTTTTCATATATAAAAACCAGCGAAATTTATAAAAAAAAATTGAAAAAAAAAATTTGTGTGTTTTTTAGGCTTTTTTTAGTTAGTTTTCGAGTTTTCACAATAAAAGTGGTTTTCATTTGAACCATCCCCTATATATATATATATATAGAGGGTAAGGTTCATGCGAGAACAACCCTTATTGCGAGAACCGTGAGAACCAATGTGAACACAAAATAAAATCTAAAAAAAATAAAAAAAGCACTCAAAAAAAAAAATTTTACTATTTTTTTAAAAATCGCTATATTTCATTACCATAAAAAAAACAAAAAAAAAACTTTTTTTTTTCGAGTAACAGTTATCCATGCATATGTGCATATGTATCATTACTTCGACAAATTCGGTAATACGTTATCAGGAATAGACAATTGCACTTTAATTTACA